>WNWK01054755.1:0-11458 GCA_009830355.1 Cherax destructor
ATAGTATGCAAAGTCATGAAGAAGATTATCAGAGGAGAGTGGTGGATCACCTAGAAAGAAACAAGCTTATAAACGACAACCAGCACGGTTTCAGGAAGGAAAATCCTGTGTCGCAAACCTACTGAAGTTTTACGACAAGGTAACCGAAGTAGGACACGAGAGAGAGAGAGGTGGATAGATTGCATTTTCTTGGACTGCAAGTAGGCCTTCGACACATTTCCTCCAAGAGGTTATAACAAGAACGGCACTGCAGTGGATCAGAGAATACCTGACAGGTAGGCAAAAATTGGTCATGGTACCTGACGAGGTGTCAGAATGAGCGCCTGTGAAGCGCGGGTTCCACAGGGTCAGTCCTAGGACCAGTGCTGTTATTGGTATATATGAATGACATGACAGAAGGATAGACTCAGAAGTGTCCCTGTTTGCAGATGATGTGAAGTTAATGAGGAGAATTAAATCGAATGAGGATCAGGCAAGACTATAAAGAGACCTGGACAGGCTACAAGCCTTGTGCAGCAATTGGCTCCTTGAATTTAACCCTGCCAAATGCAAAGTTATGAAGATCGGGGAAGGGCAAAGATCGCAGACAGAGAATAGTTTAGGTGGCCAAAGACTGCAAACCTCACTCAAGGAAAAATATCTTGGGGTGAGAATAATACCGAGCACATCTCCTGGAGGCACATCAACCAGATAACTGCTGCAGCATAGGAGACTGGCAAACCTAAGAATAGGTTCCGATACCTTAGAAATTAATCATTCAAGACTCTGTACACTGTGTACGTCAGGCCCATACTGGAGTATGCAGCACCAGTTTGGAATTCACACCTGGTCAAGCACGTCAAGAAACTAGAGAAAGTGCAAAGGTTTGCAACAAGACTAGTCCGGAGCTAAGGGTATGTCCTACGAGTAGAGTTAAGGAAAATCGACCTGCTGACACTGGAAGCCAGGAGAGATAGAGGATATGATAATAAGAAGAGAAGTGAAGATTAATAAACTAAAGGAGGAGGCGGTTAGGGCAAGATATAAACAACTGTTGGAGGACAGATGGGCTAGGAAAGTATAGGCAGTGGGGTAGAAGAGGTATGGGGTAAGTTTAAGAATATAGTGTCAGAGTGTTCAGCAGAAGTTTGTGTTTATAGAAAGTGGATGTGGGAGGAAGCAGAGCAACTGGTGGAATGATGATGTAAAGAGAGCAAATGAGAGGGTGGGTGAGATGTTATCAAAAAATTTTTTGAAAATAATAAAAATTTTGGAGTGAGATTAATAAGTTGAGAAAGCCTAGGGAAAGAATGGATTTGTAAGTTAAAAATAGGAGAGAGAATTATTAAATGGAGAGTTAGAGGTATCAGGGAAGATGGAGGGAATATTTTGAGGAATTGTTAAATGTTGATGTAGATAGGAAGCTGTGATTTCGTGTATAGGGCAAGGAGGAATAACATCTTATAGGAGTGAGGAAAACCAGTTGTAGTGTGGGGAAAGTTCGTGAGGCAGTGAGTAGAATGAAAGGAAAGCAGCTGGGATTGATGGGATAAAGATAAAATGTTAAAGGCAGGTGGGGATATAGTTTTAGAGTGGTTAGTGTTTTTATTTACAAATGTATGGAAGAGGGTAAGGTACCTAGGGATTGGCAGAGACATTCTTAGTTCCTTTGAATAAAGGCAAAGGGGACAAAAGAGATTGTAAAATTTATAGGGAATATGTCTGTTGAGTATACCTGGTAAAGTGTATGGTAGAGTTATTATTGAAAGAATTAGGAAGTAAGACGGACAGGATAGCAAATGAACAAGGAGGCTTTAGGAAGAGTAGGGGGTGTGTAGACCAAGTTTTGCAGTGAAACATATAGGTGAACAATATTTAGATAAGGGAAAGAAGTGTTTGTGGCATTTATGGATTTGGAGAAGGCATATGATAGGGTGGATAGGGGGCAATGTGGCAGATGTTGCAAATGTATGGAATAGGAGGTAGGTTATTAAAAGGGTGAAAAGTTTTTACGAGGATAGTGAGGCTCAGGTTAGAGTATGTAGGCAAGAGGAGATTATTTCCCAGTAAAAGTAGGCCTTAGACAGGGATGTGTGATGTCACCATGGTTGTTCAATATATTTATAGATGGAGTTGTAAAAGTGAATGCTCGGGTGTTGGCAAGAGGCGTGGGGTTAAGATAAAGAATCTAACACAAGTGGAAGTGGTCACAGTTGCTCTTTGCTGATGACACTGTGCTTTTGGGGGATTCTGAAGAGAAGTTGCAGAGGTTGGTGGATAAGTTTAGTAGTGTATATAAAAGAAGGAAATTAAAAGTGAATATAGGAAAAGAGTAAGGTGATGAGGATAACAAAAAAATAGATAACAAAAAATTGGATATTAGATTGGAGGGAGAGAGTATGGGGGAGGTGAATGTGTTCAGATATTTGGGAGTGGATGTGTCAGCAGATTGGTATATGAAGGATGAGGTGAATCATAGAATTAACGAGAGGAAAAAGGTTAGTGGTGCACTGAGGAGCTTGTGGAGACAGAGAACTTTATCTATGAAAGCAAAGAGGGAATGTATGAGAGTATAGTTATACCAACACTCTTGTATGGGTGTGAGACATGGGTTGTGAATGCTTTCAACAAGGAAGAAGGCTGGAGGCAGTGGAGATGTCATGTCTGAGGGGCTAATGTGGTGTGAATATAATGCAGAGAATCCGTAGTTTGGAGATTAGGAGGAGGTGTGGGGTTACCAAGAGAGCTGAGGGGGGTTGTTGAGATGGTTTGGACATAAAGAGGGTGGAAAAAATAGAATGACTTCGAGAGTGTATAAATCTGTAGGGAGGGAAGGCGGGGTAGGGGGTCGGCCTAGAAAAGATTGGAGGGAAGGGGGAAAGGGGTTTTGTGTGCGAGGAGCTTGGACTTCCAGCAAGCGTGCGTGAGCGTGTTATATAGGAGCGAATGGAGACAAATGTTTTTATACTTGACGTGCTGTTGGGGTGTAGGCAGGGTAACATTTATGAAGGGTTTCAGGAAAACGGCAGACCGGACTTGAGTCCTGGAGATGGAAGTACAGTGCCGGCACTCTGAAGGAGAGTGTTAATGTTGCAGTTTTGTAGCTGTAGTGTAAGCACGCCTCTGGCAAGACAGTGATGGAGTGAATGATGATGAAAGCCACCCTGCCTTGGTGGAAACGGCCGATGTGTTAATAAAAAAACTGATAACGACGTATAAAATACCGAGAGGAATCGACAAGGTGGACAGAGACAGGATGTTTCAGAGATGGGACACAGCAACAAGGGGACACAGTTGGAAGTTGAAGACTCAGATGAATCACAGGATGTTAGGAAGTATTTCTTCAGTCACAGAGTTGTCAGGAAGTGGAATAGTCTGGGAAGTGATGTAGTGGAGGAAGGATCCATACATTGCTTTAAGAAGAGGTATGATATAGCTCATGAAGAAGGAAGAGTGACCCAGTAGCGGCCAGTGAAGAGGCGGGGCCAGGAGCTTTGAATCGACCCTGCAACCACAACTAGGTGAGTACAACTAGGTGAGTACACAACACACACGACACATATACTTGCTTATATACTTATTCTTATAAAGCTGTGTACACCTGCATGTTCCCGCGTGCTCATACACAGCACTGCATGTAGACAGACCCCTGGGATTGACTTAAGCGTCATGAGATGGATCAAAGTGTGCCAGCCACGGATGGGTGCCACACCTCCTCCAGGCACCGGTAGCACACCAGTTGCGACCGTCCGTGCAGGCGTCCGTGGCACTAGTTCTGAAATCTTCCCTTTCAGATGCCCTAATATTTGGCGATGAGAGTATTTTCGGAGGGAATGTTTGAGGTGGTGAGGTGAACCTGGGATTCAGGTGAATTTTGGGAGAGAGTTTGAGAGGAGAGAGAAGTTTGAGAGAGAGAGAGAGAGAGAGAGAGGGGAGAGAGAGAGAGAGGGAGGGGAGAGACAGACAGACAGACAGACAGACATGAAGGGTAAGCGAAAAACATGACAGTGGGTGGGAATTAGAAGGAAAGCATACAATGAGTGGATGTGACAGTGGCTTCCGCAAGTCGTCTTGAAATAACTGAACTTGGTCGTGCGCTAATGGTGCCACAACTGGATCGTTAATTCCGACACGAAACAGCATTTAAAAAAAAATTGGAACATTTGATTTTGGGACACGAAATAGATTTCTAAAGACATGGAATTCATTACTGACAAGAGGGCTTAGTATCAAGGGCTCTCGCTTGGCAGTGTAGGAAAGATTTTCATTTATTTTGATTGAAGGAATTTTCATATTGTTTCCATGTGATAACTTATGATTACCTTCTGTGACTGGTTTCTAATCTTTTCGCTGATATTTAGCTGCATTAAGCTTATCAGCAGTCTGAACTATTCCTTTTATGTTAGGTAAAAAGGGCACAAATGCAACTAATGCGATATTTTATTGTGGCAACGTTTCGCTCTCCAGGAGCTTCGTCAAGCCGTTACAAACAATACATGGACAAGAAGTAAATATAGATACAAGGTGAGGTGCAAAACATAGTACTGTATTTCGCGGCTTATAAGACGCCTTATGAACTTGTTTTAGTTTCAATGACTCGACATCGGACGTAACTGGAAACTACAGCCCAACCCCACCCCAAACTTTTCCCGTCACGCCTTCAGTTTTAGGCGCAGGGGGGTTTTGGAGACAATTTATGGACAAAAAGCGTCTAATAAGCCGCGAAATACGATAATCCTTGTAGGGAGTGTAGCAGTATTATTAATATTGATGTTATTATTATTAATATTGATGTTATTATTTTTAATTTATTTATTATTATTTAAAAAAAGGTTTCAATGCAATGTACACGGCTTTCCAGGGAAAGGTGAACCAACGCGGTGAAGGTGACCCCTGACGCAAGCAGGTGACGCAGGTAACGCCGACGTGGGAGGAAGAGGGCGTAGGTGGGCGGGTAAAGCAAGTGATGCGGTGACGTAAGGGAGAACAGGCAGAGGAAGTGACGCGGAGGAGACAGGTGACGCAAGGTTTAAGCACTACATTGTTCTTTCCCCCCCTCTCCTCCCCTCCTCCTCCCCTCCAAATTTCCCCTCGTCTTTACCCCTTTCCCCCACGGGGCTAAAAAGTTGGCGCCCGCAGAAGTCACGAACCCCAACCCCGGATGCTGACTTGACGGGGAAAGTTTTTGCTAGCAGGGGGGGGAGCGGGGGGAGGGGATTTATGGGGGAGGGCGATTTGGGGGGGGGAGATTATGAGGGGGGGGAGACAAAGGGGGTAGGTTGGAAATGGGTGATAGTGAGGGGGCTCTCAGAGTCACCGGGTAAAAACCAGTGCGATTCGGGGTGGTAATTTGAAGATCAGGCGAGGGCACACACACATACACACACACACACACACACACACAAAAACACACACACTCGAAAATCGGCACAGGTTAGAAAAAAATTGAAAAGGAACACAGTGGGAGCAATCAGAATAATTACAAGTGAACACTTGCTCCCAAAGATGAGACCACAGCTAAGCACTAAAGACAAGCATCCAACAAGGGACACCATAGCCATCAACAACAACCCTGAAGGAGACCCATCACTGAACAATTAATTTTTCCAGAATCAGAAGTCTTAAGGCGATAGTGTCATTTCCAGCAGGATCTGCGGGGTTTTCACTGAAATTCGACCACAACCCCCAAAGAGATGGTAAACCTACTGGGCCCATCTGCATCAATTCTTCTCACCGAATTAAAAACTTTTGTCAACAACTTTGGCTGGGCGAATCCCAGAAAAAATTAAACCTTTTTTTTTTGGAGCCTCATTATGCGCTTTGAAGAAGAAGGAGGGGGAATCAGACCCATTGCTTTGTAACACCCTTCGCCGTCTTTTCCCAAAAGCAGCAGAAAAAACATTCCCCTAGAAGCTGCCGTTTACCCCAGCCACACCAACTGGGCTTTGGCCTAAAACAGTGAAGCCGCAGCTCATCGGAAAGAGCCTACTTCAGGGACCTATCAGAAGACAAGGCCGTAGTCAAACTTGATTTTAGAAATCCTTTTAATATGGTGAAAAAGATGTGGTCTTGCCACCCGTTGGGATCGTTCCCAGTCTCTTTCCCTTCATTTCAGCTGCTACAGCAAACCCTCGACTCTTTTTTTTGGGGGAACATGAAATTCCCTCACCTGGGGGTGTTCAGCGGGGTGATACACTGCCCACTTCTCTTCTGTTTGGCGAAAAGAACTAATTTCCCAGTCTATGCAGCGAGCTCAACATCTGGTCCTAGATGATGGCCTGGGGTACTGGGGGCCCCCTTTTGGCCCTACAACGGGTGAAGACTCATCCTCAATCCCTCAAAATGTAAATCCCATCAAATCAGGAAATAACAAAGGGTGCAACAATCCTCCCAAAATCATATACCCTCCCTCCAACAGTACCCTCCCGGGGGGGCTGGGTCACCACGCCATCGACACTGTCCTCAAGGACAAAGTGAATGACCTGAAAAGAATGGAGGGAGAATAAGTGATCTTGATGCCCATGATGCCCCCATCTCCTCCAAGGTGTCTTAATGTCAAGACTCACTTACTTCTTGAGGGCCCACCCCTTTTACAACCCAACACTTAACAGTTGACGCACCTGAGATCACCTTTAAGAAGGGACTGAACTGTCACTAAATGATCGGGTGGGAGCAGGCAACCCTCCCGTGCGACTAGGAGGTATAGGGGGTTCGCAAAACAAGGCGGTAGCTTTTCCTGCATTTCTTTGTCGTGTTTGGCCTCCTGTGGTTAGTCGAAGATTTCCCCCAACGCTCGAGAGGTGTGGTGACCAGGGCCCCAGGTTCTTTAAGCAGCCGACGATGGAACATCCCGGGAGACTCCTCCATAGCCAGCTCCTCCCAAAGGCACAAACAGTCCCACTGGGGCAAACCGATCATGGAAAAAAATTTCCAACACAATGCTCACCAACGCTTCAGGAAAGGACAAAGCTCGTCTCCTAGCGGGGAAGGCACCACACTCAGGGGATTTCCTTTTAGCTGTTAACCTCTCTGGGGACGACTCACCCCGGCCATTCGGATTGGTGTTGCCTTCGCCTAGCCGCCCCCATACTCGGAAAAAGGTGTATTTGCGGCAGGGGGACGGCCGATCTTCGGGCTTCATGGTCTCGGGGTCCCCATCAAAAGGGAAATATCTGACATGGGGAGGTCAACGACATCAAAGAAGCCTCGCCCGGCCCGTTGCCCAGCTCACGGGCCCCAAGTGCGAGGTCTGATGGAAGTCAAAAAGGGCCCGATGGAGCCACTATGCCCCTGAAGGATGGTAAGCAGATTGCTTTTGGGCTACACCTGTGCTGCCACAATGGCAGACACCCTGCCAAACCCCCGCCGAAGGTGGGGGAGCTGCCAGCCACAGGGGGCCCCGAAGGCTCCAAATGAAGGCCTTCCCCTTTCTATAACTTCATCCCCCAAAAGGGGCGGGAAACCCCTGGGCATGGGGCAAATGTGCTCTAAAGTTTATCAAGAGTTGGGTGAGAAACTCATCAAGGGAAAACCCGGGACCACAGGGCGACCAGCTTCCTCTTTCAGAGACTCAGTGTGGCGATCCCGGGGGGAAAGTCACCGTTCTGGGCACGCGGCCCACTGCCGGGGGGCTGGCCCAATATTTGACATGGCTCTGGTTGTTATCTATGTTGTTTTTCTCCCCATTGTATTCTTTTAAAAGTATTTTGTCTTGTAATAAAGTTTATATATATATATATATATATATATATATATATATATATATATATATATATATATATATATATATATATATATATATATATATATATATATATATATGTTGTCATCAGAAAATCAGATCTGCCCACAGATCGAAGGGTTGACCCTCCCCCCAATTAAAAATATTTTTGTACAACTGTAACTTTACCTTACGCAGCAGCAGCAACGCAGCGTTGGACTTTCTCCAGTGATCAACACGGGGATGAAATCCAGCTTCTCTGGCAACTAGCAAGGTTTTTTCCCGATATTTTATTTCCTTTTTTCGGGAGGGACATAATTTTTCTGTCTGCTCAAGTGTGTGGGAGAGTATGACGAAGATAATATTTGCTGGGGAGGTGGAGGATTGGGAAGAGGAAGAATGAAAATTGATTAATAAAAGGATAGGGGGGAAAGGGGGAAAAGAGAGGGGTTCATAGTTTTTTTTTTTTTTTTTTTTTTTTTTGGCAAACAATTTTAAAATTCATCGGGGTTTTTCTGCTGTTAATTCCTTGTACTATTACATTCTGAACCCAAGCTTCAGGATGGGTTTCCCGTGCGCGGTGATTTCGCCCGGAAAAGAGCTTCAGTGAGCGTGGCTCAACGTGTATGTATGTGTTTTTGTACTTACCTAGTTGAACTCACCTATTGTGGTGGCGGGGGTCATTCCAGCTCCTGGCCCCGCCTCTTCACTGGTCCACTAGGTCACTCTGCCTGAGCTTTATCATCCCCTTTTTTATTCTTGAACATTTAGTGAGATGAGCTTCGTAGCTGATTCCCGATTTTGAAGGGGTGACTTTTTTACACAAAATCCAAAAAAAATTTAAATTCCTTTTGTTGAAATTACGGTTGGCGGATGTTTTCTAGTCCCCCCTTCAGAAAGCGTTAATGGATTTTTCCCCTGTGGGATTCCCCAGTTCTTTTTCCCCTTTTTTTCGTCCTTAAATCGGAAAAAAATGCCCTAACCCTCCATGTCACGTCTGGGACTTCGTTTCCCCCCTTTTTTCCCCCTTTTCGTATCTCCCCCCTGAACTTTGGGAAAGTGCAAAACTGTCCATTTTTTTTTAAATTTTCCCTTAGTTTTTATTGTATTCAGTACCAATACCCATTACGAACACAAACACCCATCATCAGCACCAACACCCATCACCAACCCGCGCCCTCCCCAAAAGGGTGGGGGCTTTTTTAGGGGCCCGGGGTGGTTGCATTACCAAACCTTGGGTTGAGGGGGTCATTGCTGAGTTGTTAGGGCTTTAAACTGATAGATTATAGAAGTATGGGGTTTTGGGGAAAAAACGCTCAGTACTAGGGTTGAAAATAAAATATTATAATCCCGGATACCTCAGGGATATGTTTAAAGACAATATTCAAAAAAATTGTTAGTAAAGACAAAAATTTCATCAATAAACAAAGGTGATATAGATATTATTGCTATAATGGAGACCTGGTTCACCTGAAAGATGAGAAATGCCTTCCGAGTGCAACATACAAGGCTATAAACTATTCCACACTGATAGGGGCAACAGGAAGGGTGGTGGAGCGATAATTTAAAATTTTGTGTTAGACAAAGATATAAATTTGAAGCATCAGACAAAAATCTGTTTCACAGTTTCTCGAGGTCGGCAAATTAATCTTGGGTGTGATTTATAGGCCTCCAAATTTTGATAGGAGTACAGAAAGCTGCTATGGGACGAAATTCATAAGGCATCTAGATATGAAAATGTCGTGTTAATGAGAGTTTTAACTTTAGACAATTCGATTTGAACAATATGACAGGAAATCTTGTTTTTAAAACAGTTTGTGACAGAACCAACTAGAAAAACAACCTGCATGACTTGGTTCTTTAACAAGGAATCCCAATTAATAATCTGAGGTTAAGATGAGCGGGGAAAGGCCAAATCACTTAGTTTCAATATCCATAGAATTCCCGAATAACTGCAATCAAGTCTTGTCCCAGACCCCGGCCATTTCATGGGGCTGAGAAATTACCTGGGTGGGCTAAATTTGGGAAAACCTACTGTGGGGTCAGGTAGGCGGTTTTGGTTTCCCAAAATGACGTTTTCAGAGCATAGTTCTAGCTGCCCAGACAACTTATGTTAATGAAATTAGATCCAAAAATATCCAAATGGATAAACAATAGAAAAAAACATCTCATTGGCCGAAAGAGGCATATATAGAGTATAAAAAGAGGGGATGGAAGTTAAGTAATAAATATATTAATTTCAAGAAAATAAAAAAAAAAAAAGTAAAAAGATTTAGGAAAAAGGGAAGGGATTCGAAGACTAAAAAACGTTTCTTTAGGTATATAGAAGTAAGATTGGGGACAGATGGGCCCACCAAAAAACTCGGGTCAGACCTGACAGTTATAATAAAATGTGCAAAAATTTTAACTCTTATTTCCTCTCTTTTTTAAGGAAGATTCTACCGAAATTGAAAAAATAATAAATTATGAAAAATAAGACAATAATAAACATCGATTACGGGTTTAATTGGAGAGAGTTCGGGGTAAACCCCCCCGGGGCCCCGGCGTGACCAGGCCTCGGGGGATCAGAGCCTGATCAACCAGGCTGTTACTGCTGGCCGCACGCAACCCAACTACAAACCACACCCCGGGCTGGTCAGGTACCGACTTTGGTCCCCCGCCCAGTCCCTGCTTGAAGACACCCGGGGGTCTTTATAATCCCCTGTTTATGCTGGGACGCAGTTGAACAGTCTTGGGCCCCCAAACTTATTGTTTTGTCTCTTAACGTGCTATGGCCCCCCTGTTTTTCATTGGGGGATGTTGCACGTCTCCCGAGTCTTTTGCTTTCGTAGGGAGTGACTTCGGGGCAAGTTTGGTACTAACCCCTCTGAATTTTCCACGTGTATATAATAAAGATCTCCCCCTGCGTTCTAGAGTCGGTTTGGGAACTTCGCGTTCCCAGTAATTGGGTGGTTTATCGCGTTATTTTGCCGTGAAGGTTCTCTGCACATTTTCTAGGTCAGCAATTTCACCCGCCTTGAGAGGTGCTGTTTGTGTGCAGCAATATTCCAGTCTAGATAGAACAAGGACCTGAAAAATGTCATCATGGGGTTGGGGTCCCTGGTTTTTAAGGTTCTCATTATCCCTTCTGTCATTTTTTTAGCACATGCAATGTCCCGGATAAAGGCAAAACATCTAGCTCTGCTGGATGGTTGATTCTTTAGAATTGCGTGGTCCTGTGGGTTAGGTGTCATGGTTTCGCTCACCATGAGGCAGGCCAAAACAACATGGGTTCGAAACCCTAGTCCTTTTTTTATTGATTCAGCACCACTTGTTTTGTTACAATAATATATATATATATATATATATATATAATAATTAATATAATATAAAAATTTTACTTTGACCTTATAAAAATTTTAAATAAAAAAAAATGAAACTTGCTCTTTTGGGTTTTCTATTAATCCCATGAAAAGGCTTTTTAAAACGGTTTTATAGGGTTTGGGGTTAAAGGCCTTTGTGTGGCGGTAAAAAAACATCCCAATACTTTTTTCCCAAAATAATCGCCGGTTACTGGGTGTGTACTAGGGGTTCTCCGAACCAAAAAAAAAGAAGAGATTATCGTATGTTTTTTGGGCACAGTTGAAATATGTTTTTTTTATTGTTTTACCAGTATACCTTTGAAGAGTTTCAGTATTCTCTCTGAGCCCAGCCATGGGCCAGGCCGTCTGGTGCTTGCCTGGTCACCAGGTTTGCTGCTAAAAGGGCCCCTGCCCCACA
>WNWK01054756.1:0-11458 GCA_009830355.1 Cherax destructor
TCTGCACTCTTTAAGCCCCCCATTTCCCCTAGATCTAAGCTCTTTCCCAAAATCAAGGGGGCTCTTGCTAATGGTATTTTGCACTTCTTTTAAATAGAGCATTCCATGAATCGGGCCCCATGATTACCTTCCTTCCCCCGGGGCTAAATGACCTTGGACTTGGTTTGGCCCCGTGAATACTTAATAATAATCCCCTCTTTACCAACTTTTGGTTCCAAGTCGGTGCTGAGTGAGTGGGCATGTTGCCCATTTCTTTTCAAAATCTATGGGATTTGTACTAATGTCAGTTACTTAGTCTGCGTGACCTTCTGCTGGAGTAAAAAATATTTCTGCATTTTCTACCTTGCTATCATTTAGTGGATTGCAGAACACCAACTCGTACTCATTTCCTGTTCATCATCACTATACGAATCCCCTCTCAGTAATGGTCCAATTCTACAGGTAGTTCTTGCTTGGTTTTGCATAGGAATAGAAATATTTTTTGTAGTAAAGCATGGTTGGTTTGTACTGCCATGTATATTATCAACTAATGTTACCTACTACCTCTGTGAGGAGGGCATATACAGTGGTCCCGGTTTTCTTGCTCTCCCAAACTCGAACATTTTGTAAGTGTATTTTTGTAAGTGCTGTTGCAAGTGTTTTTTGGGGGTCTGAAATGACTAACCTTTGACATTATTTGTTAAGGAAGTAAATTCGTTTGGTAATGGCACTTGAGCAGCATTCTGGACAATTTCGGGGAAAACCGAGGGACCACTGTACATTGTTGAGTTTATCTCTCATAGTATACACAGTTTAACCTTTTTTTTTTTAATGTAGTCTTCATTGTTAACCCTTTGACTGTTTCGGTCGTATTATCTCTTCGAGCCACTGTTTGGCGTATCAATAAGCCCCAAATTCTGGGGCTTCAAATCAAACGGGGGAAAACTGGTTGGCTAAAATAAGAGAATGGGTCTGTGTGGTCAGTGTGGGAGTAAAAAAATTCACCGAGTATGTAATGAGAGAAAAAAACTGACCATTTTTTTGGATTAAAACGGACTTTGAGGTATTTTCGTATAGTATTTTGGTTGTATTCTCTTTTATGGTCTCCTTGATAGAATGGACAACATACTACAGAAAGAAAGATGATTTTGATTAGTTTTATGATGAAAACGACCTTGAAATTGGGGCTCAAAGTAGAGAAATGTTCGATTTTTTCAAATGTTAAGAGTAAACAAACCCCCACCGTCCAATAACACATTTGGAGTCTAATATTCTTTCACAAGTGCACTGATATTATTTATACCATTTTTTAAAAAATGCAATAGTCTGCATAACAGTAAATCTTCTATTTTTGTGAATAAAAATTCAAAATAGAAACCAAAAAAAGGGGGCTAAAGACGTGACTACTGAACAGATAACATCTTATTTTAGGAGGAATGTCTGTTGTTTTTCTGGGCCCTATTTTAAATTAAATTTTTTTATTTTCCTGAAATTGGCCAAAGTTTTCCTTTAGGGTGGAAATCGATAAATTGGGGTTTTCCTCTAGACCAAATGGGTTTAAAAAATATCTTGATTTGGTCAACTGGCTGGGGGTTTTCAAAAAAGGGCTCAAAGTAAATGATGCTTTAGCTGAGATCACTAACTTCCAGGCGTCCGTGGTTTTCAAATTTCGAACTTTTGGTGTCAATCGGGCATTCTCTATCATTTCATAAAAAAAATAATTTATTTATTTTAAATTTCACAACAAAGCACTCAGATGATTCAATCAAAGGGAATTACAGGAATTTAGCCTTAAAACTTGAAATTCATTTTACAAAACACCAAACTAACTAGCGTTCTGTATGTGGATGAGTTGTTTTAAGATACCGTGTCACTTGCAGCCACATCGCATAAGCATGTTTTACACTGCCATTGTAACATACATATCTATTAATGGCTCAGGAATCATAGCCCCCCATTAATCAGTTTCAGATTCCTTTTAACCTACAATAAGAAACAAATCTTTCACTTAGCTTTATCACTTAGAGCATTACACCGCACTCTTCTCACCAACTCAGTTTGTCCAACAAATGCCAGAAAAATCATGTTTTCTTATTTTAATGTCTATATTTACAGGTTCCACTTCTACTCTCGTTTTGTTTTATCTCTGTTAATGAATAGTAGTTCTTTATTTTTTCATTGTTTAATTTATATTTTTCACTTGACAGTAAGCAGCAGAACACCAGCTGTCAGAATGGACAAAAATAAAGCAGATTTAAGCACCAGCATTACTTCTTCCATATCACGTGGAAATTTGTCTCAGCGTCAGCGTCAGTCACGTAGTGTTATCACTTGTAGTCCCAGCCCAAGAGTGTCTGCCATCACAGCAACACCTGATCAACTACTCTCTAAACCTGCCAAGAACACAAGAATGCTTCAAGAGGTACCATTCATAAGTTATATAATTGGACATACAAATTTGCAGGGATTACCCTATTTTATGGCAAACAGGACTGTACCTAGATACAGTAGACCATCAATTAAGACGAAATGTATAATGTTTTTGATATAAGACTATTGCAAAATTGCAGCATATTTTCAATCATCACTTGGTGAAATTCATCAATGACGGTGGAACTTTAGGGGGGGGAAAGTAGATAAAAGCCTGGACAAAAAGGCTAGTAACTACGAATTTCACTGTAACTGCACATTGCTATGCTATTAACAGTCTTTCACTTACCTTAGCTGTATTTACACAAATGTTGAATGTGTTAGTGATTGATATTAAAGTATGGAAAGTACAGTGGACCCTCAGTTTTCGTTCATCTCCAAACTCGAACAATTATGTAAGTGTATTTTCGTAATTGCTTCTGTAAGTGTAGTTTTGGGGTCTGAAATGACTAATCCAATTTACATTTATCCTCATGGGAACAAATTTGTTCGGTAACTGCACTCAAACAGCATTCTGGAAAGAATTTTCGGCGAAAACCGAGGGTCCACTGTACAGTCAGTAAATGAACAGTGAAGGGATAATCTTGTAGCACCACCATGATCAATGTTTGTGTGTGTTCTGAGGGACACTACAGTAGACAGTTTATATACAGTGGTACCTCGACATAGGAGCAGCTCCCAACTCAAACAATTATGTAAGTGCTTTTGTAAGTGTATTTTGGGGTCTAAATGGATTAATTTAACCCATTAACTGTCCAAACGATATATACGTTCTTACCGCTAGCGCTCCGAACGTATATATACGTTTTATTTTTCCTGGCTTCAAATTTGGCGTGATAGGCTTGAGCGGCCTAGACATGAGAGAATAGGTCTGCGCACTCAGTGTGCGCTGTATGAAAAAAATCGGCGACTCATGGGTACCGCATGGTAGCACCAGTTACATTCAGCTCCATCTTGGGTCAACATCATGGCACATCCTCGTGATTCACTCACGCCTCGTTGTATTAACACTCTACTATTCGAGGAAAGTGTTACAGAACGTGAGTTTAGTGAATTTGACACCGATGTGGCCACTAATGATCAAGGAATTAGTGAAAATATTGACGATAACCCAGATGAGCCTCAGCCAAGCACTTCTGGGGTGGCCAGTGTGGCCACACCATACCCTCAGCCAAGCACTTCTGGGGTGGCCAGTGTGGCCACACCATACCCTCAGCCAAGCACTTCTGGGGTGGCCAGTGTGGCCACACAAGACCCTGGGCCAAGCACCTCTGGAGTGGCCAGTGTTACCCAAAGGCAACTACGAAAGAGGAAACTATCATTTTCCCGCTGTGTTAGTGATAGTGAAAGTGATGTGAGTGATGATGAGATTGATTTTATGCCAATAGATGATTCATCTAGTAATAGTGATTTTCATTATTCACCAGTAAAGCGTATTTTAGGCGTCGTTGCCTACGTTCTGGTAGTGTGCCATATGCAGTCCCCAAGGGTCGTGGCAGGTCACGATCTAAAACCCCGGCGACTGATAGTGAAAGTGATCATGAAGGTGAATATGCTGGGATGGAGGAGGAGGAGGTAGTGTTGGGTGGCACTGTGCCTGGACCACATGGCGCGGTGGGTGGACAGACAAAGGACAGCCCGGCACCCCTCAACCATATGCTGCCTCCACTCCTGACCCCTCCTGCTCCCCACGCCCCATGCCACAGGTCCACCCTGCACCATGTGACCGTGAGTGGAACTGGACACAAAGTGTATTTGTGCCACAGCCTTTTGATTTTGATGTGAGTGGAAGTGGCATCCTGCCAGAATGTCCCATAACGAATGAGTCTACAGAGTTAGACTTTTTCCAGTTGTACTTTGACAAGCCTATAATGAACTTGATAGTGACCCAGACGAACAATTATTACCGCTATATCATGGACAACACACAGGTTTCAGAATCGTCACGGCTGCGCAGATGGAAAGATACAACTGTGGCTGAAATGTATTTATTCCTTGGCACTGTGATGCTTATGCCACATACATATAAACACACTATACCACATTACTGGTCCACAGACTACTTTATCAGTACTCCTGTCTTCCGTGACCTCCTTCCCTGCAACAGATTCACTCTGTTGCTAAGAATGTTGCATTTCTCAGACAGGAATAGGCAAAACAGTAATGACCTTCTATACAAAATAAGGGAAGTGTTTATGTATCTGAAGCAGAAATTCAGTGCCTACTTTTATCCCTTCAAGAACATTGTTGTCGACGAGTCCTTGATTCTGTTCAAGGGACGCCTGTCATTCAAGCAATATAGTATACCAATGCAAACGTAATCGCTTTGGTGTAAAACTTTTTGTTGTGTGACTGTGAGACTGGTCTTGTGTTGGATGTCATTGTATACACCGGGAAAAACACACTCGATGATACCAGGCAGATGTTGGGCATTTCCGGTGATGTTGTTCGCAAGATGATGGAGCCATACCTTGGCAAAGGTCATACATTGTACACAGACAACTGGTACACAAGCCCTATGCTTGCTGATTTCCTACGTGTGAACAATACTGATATATGTGGAACAGTGAGATGAAATAGAAAACATATGCCAAGGTTCATTGGAGGCAGTGCTGATGGTGCAGTGCAAGCATTTCATGCCAATGACATCATGGCACTGATGTGGCATGACAAACGAGATGTTACATTGCTGTCAGCCATCCATAGAAACAAGATTGTACAAACAGACAAAGTAAACAGGGACACCAATGAACGTATTGTAAAGCCAGCTGCTGTTGTTGACTATACGAACAATATGCGACTAGTTGACAAGTGTGACATGATGATAGGGTTTGTTGACTGTGTGCGTAGAAGTCGCAAGTGGTATATAAAAGTGTTTTACCACCTTGTAGATATTGCAATGCTCAATGCATTCAATATGTACGAAATAAAGACTGGACAACGACAACGTTTCGCAGAATTCTCCCTGAATGTCATAAAACAGATAGCAAGAAAGTATGGTACAACACCTATACCAGCCCCTCAGCGACATGTCCCCCAACCACAACCACAACCACAACCACAACCACAGCCATTGGGGGAAGTCCCACACCGAATCATCCCTAACTGTCACTACCTGGTACCAATACCACCTACCCCAAAGAAGAAGCATTCCCAGAAAAAGTGTGTTGTGTGTGCTACCACCACAAAGCGACCCCAACAGTGGAAGGACACACGATTCATGTGTCACCAGTGTGGGGTGGCACTCTGTATGAATCCATGCTTCATGGAGTATCATACAATTGTGAACTTATAAAAACATAAGTGGAAAATGTAAATACTTGTATATAGTTGTAGATAATAGAATGTGATTCAGCAAGGTGTAGAAAATCACCTATCAGTGTGTACGTGTGTGTTTTTGTCAGTATGATAATAATTTCTTACATAATATTGGTGTATAAACAACAATTGGCATTGAAATCAAAAGATTTACTACAAGATATAGATATCATATAATAAAAACCCAGAATATAAAAAAAAAAAATGGAAGAAAACGGTAAATATGTAGATTTTCTGCAAGTGGCAGAGCTCCATGTTGCCATCAGGTGATCATCAAGTGCCAACTTCGCGGCCTCATATCTCGGTAAGTACTGACCCTAATTTTTTTTATTTTTATGCTACAGTAGAACGTCATTTAGCACGAGATTATGTTGCACGTTACCGGTATTGCACGATTTAAGATTTGCGACACATTATCATCTTACACGACGTAAAGATGATATTACACGGTTCGGCAGGAGGGGAAAAATTTTGAGCGCGCGGTCGCCCGCGGTGGGTTAAACCATTGAGTCAGTGGGGGTCCTACTAAGGGTGGCTATGAGCCACATCAAGTGTTTAATGCTGACGAGACAAGTGTTTTCTGGAAGAAAATGCCAACACGAACTTATATCAGTCAGCAAGAGAAAAGTGCACCAGGCTTCAAGACAGCAAAGGATCGCCTCACCTTGCTCCTTTTCGGTAATGCATCAGGTGATTTCAAGTGTAAGCCCATGGTTATTTACTGCCTAAGAATCCTCATGCTTTGAGGAAAAGGGAATTTGTTTTTCCTTCCTGCAAACTGTAAGTTTATTCAGATACACGGGGCCAGGAGCTGAGTCTCGACCCCTGCAACCACAATTAGGTGAGTACAGTTACATATATTATCATACATAGCAGCATATGTAGAGAACCTAGGATAACCCAAGTCAGTCAATGGAAATACTGTCACTCTGACTTTTTTGGGTTATCCTAGGTTCTCTACACATATGCTGCTATGTATGATAATCTTCGTAACTGTATCTGTGTATACCTGAATAAACTTACTTACAGTTTGTGGGAAGGAAAAACAAATAACCATTCTCACAAGCAGTCTTGTTGTGGTTCAGCAGACACCACCCGCCTTACCCAGCCACCACGGACCCCACCATCCCAGCATTCGTACGTATTTCATACGCTTCAAGAAGTCCTGGCTACAAGCCAGCTGTTTGTGAAGAATAAGAGTGAATTGTGTTTTGATCTTGAATTAACGAAGAAAACAAAGATATTAGACAAGACATAACCCGTGGCCGTAATGAAGTGTTACTTTGTACACATAAAAAGATGTAAACATAAGTTTGTGTGACTGAATGACTGACTGACTGACTGACTTGACTGACTGAATGACTTGACTGACTGACTGAATGACTTGACTGACTTACTGAATGACTTGACTGACTTACTGAATGACTTGACTGACTTACTGAATGACTTGACTGACTTACTGAATGACTTGACTGACTTACTGAATGACTTGACTGACTTACTGAATGACTTGACTGACTTACTGAATGACTTGACTGACTTACTAAATGACTTGACTGACTTACTAAATGACTTGACTGACTTACTAAATGACTTGACCGACTTACTGAATGACTTGACCGACTTACTGAATGGCTTGACTGACTTACTGAATGACTGACTGACTTACTGACTGACTTGACTGACTTAAAGTTAGACACTCAGTTCAACCATCAACTTCAGTTCAAGAACTTCTACTATCCACCTCAGCCGAGTAGGGCCACAGCATAACTCTCCACTCTCTTCACAATCATCCACAAAACCCAGCACCCACAATTTAAGGTAAATACTATTATTTGTAGTCTTAAGCAGTAAAAACAACATAATACATCACGATAATGAACTACAATTACATATTCACTTTTATTTTTGTAAGATCTGTTGGTATAAAAAAAACTTGTTTGGCTTTTTGGGGACTCAGAGGAACGTAACCCTATTTTTCCCAATAGTTCTTTTAATTATTTAACACAAAATTATCTAACACGACTTTTTCAGGAACGTAACTATCGTGCTAAATGACGTTCTACTGTATAACACTTGTAAAAATGCGCTCTTTATTCCTATAAAAAAAAAAAAATTCCAAAATATTCGGAGCGCTGGGCGAGAGAACGTATATATACGTTTGGACAGTTAATGGGTTAATTTACAATATTCCTTGTGGGAACAAATTCGTTCGGTATCGGCACTCGAACAGCCTTCTGAAACGAATTAAGCTCGTAACTCGATGTACCACTGTATATTGTTTATTACCATGGGAGTCTCAGGAAAGACAAAAAAATGTGATTAAATTAGGTTATTTCTGCATACCAGTCAATACATGCATTGTTTTCATATTCTTTGCATCATCTGTGCTAAAATGTGAGGATGCTGGAGATAATGTTTATATGCAAATTGAGAGGGTTGACATGATCTGCACCTGTCCATAAGAGCAACTCTCCCAGTGTTTATATACCCACAGCTTATCTTCCTTTGCATAATGAATAAAGGCTCTATGAATAATCTTATTACTGACATTTCTTTTTTTTTTAGCTCAATGGTCATCTCTCGTGAAGGCAGAATTTTTTTTTTTTTTTTTCAACAAGTCGGCCGTCTCCCACCAAGGCAGGTTGACCCAAAAAGAAAGAAAATCCCCAAAAAGAAAACACTTTCATCATCATTCAACACTTTCACCACACTCATACATAATCACTGTCTTTGCAGAGGAGCTCAGATACGACAGCTGAGAATTATAGTCCCTCCCAGCTGTCACTATCCCAGACCCCTCCTTTAAAGTGCAGGCATTGTACTTCCCATTTCCAGGACTCAAGTCCAACTAAATCAATTAACTGGTTTCCCTGAATCCCTTCACAAAATATTACCCTCCTCACACTCCAACAGATCGTCATGTCCCAAAAACCATTCGTCTCCATTCATTCCTATCTAACACGCTCACACATGCTTGCTGGAAGTCCAAGCCCCTCGCCCACAAAACCTCCTTTACCCCTTCCCTCCAACCTTTTCTAGGACGACCCCTACCCCGCCTTCCTTCCCCTACAGATTTATACGCTCTCCAAGTCATTCTACTTTGATCCATTCTCTCTAAATGACCAAACCACCTCAACAACCCCTCTTCAGCCCTCTGACAAATACTTTTAGTAACTCCACACCTTCTCCTAATTTCCACATTCCGAATTTTCTGCATAATATTTACACCACACATTGCCCTTAGACAGGACATCTCCACTGCCTTCAGCCTCCTCCTGCAGCATTTGCAACCCATGCTTCACACCCATATAAGAGTGTTGGTACCACTATACTTTAGTACATTCCCTTCTTTGCCTCCATGGATAACATTTTTTGTCTCCACAGATACCTCAACGCACCACTCACCTTTTTTCCTTCATCAATTCTATGGTTAACCTCATCCTTCATAAACCCATCTGCTGACACGTCAACTCCCAAATATCTGAAAACATTTACTTCTTCCATAATCCCTCTCTCCAATGTGATATCCAATTTTTCTTTATTTAAATCGTTTGATACCCTCATCACCTTACTCTTATCTATGTTCACTTTTAACTTTCTACCTTTACACACACTCCCAAACTCGTCCACTAACCTTTGCAACTTTTCTTTAGAATCTCCCATAAGCACAGTATCATCAGCAAAAAGTAACTGTGTCAACTCCCATTTTGCATTTAATTCTCCATAATTTAATCCCACCCCTCTCCCAACACCCTAGCATTTACTTCTTTTACAACCCCATCTATAAATATATTAAACAACCATGGTGACATTACACATCCCTGTCTAAGACCTACTTTTACCAGGAAGTAATCTCCCTCTCTCCTACACACCCTAACCTGAGCCTCACTAAGTTAATCTTAATGTGTGTATTATACTCACAAGTATATACTGTAATTCTATTTTTTACTGCACTACACTGTATGGGTGGGTAAAACTGTATGTTAGCATTACTTGCTTGTCATACAAGAGTAAAAGAAGCATTATTTAATGGTTTGTCTCATGAATCTACATGATGACAGGTAATTCTTGGAAGCTTCTGCATATATTTTGTGTACACTTGTTTTTGCTTTCATGAATGTTTCTTAATAGGTCTATTTGCTATAACATTTCCTTCTGGTCTAGGAGGCCTAGCCAGAGATTAAGCTGTGAAGGCAGTGATCTCCAGAAACATTAAGCAATAATTTGCAGATCAACAGTGTACTGAGTTAATTGTTGTGTATTATTGTTTAGGTTCACACTGAAGGTGGAAGTGTGTTGCGACCAGTCTCGTGTCACTGTTATGGTAGTGCCAAAGTTTGTGGTGTGTGTGTTGGAAGAGGTAACCAAGTTGCACCTGAGCTGGTACTCCAGGCTTCAGAGCTCCTGAGGTTCTGCTCGTCACCCTGACCAAGGAACAGGTGAGGCAATCCAATTATCAGACTATCATCCTCTTTTTTAACTTTCCCCATTCTTATTAACTTGTAGGGGTAAATCAGTTCCCTGTCTTCTAATGTTAATTTTTCCTCCCCCTTTGTTCATAATTCCCCTTATTGCATTTGCTTTTGTTGTCGAAGATGAAGTCTAGGGTCTTCCTTAATTCATGGTATAACTTAACAAATTTTTGGGACAGTTATGTTGTAGAGGTGTGAGCTTTGCTCATACTGTCAAACCAATTGTTCTCAAAGTTTGTTAAGATCCATAAATTTAGAAAGATCCGACTTCACTTTACGAAAATCTAAAACAAATGCAATAGTAATAGGGGAAAAATAAACATAATAGGAGAGTGGTGAAGCAATGTAAAGAAAACCAAATGAAGTGGGTGAGTTATTAAATGGAGAGTTAGAGGTATTGGGAAAGATGTAGGAATATTTTGAGGAATTGTTAAATGTTGATGAAGATAGGGGAAACTGTGATTTCAAAATAGGGCAAGGAGGAATAACATCTTATAGGAGTGAGGAAGAACCAGTTGTGAGTGTGGGGAAATTTGATGGGGGCAGTGGGTAGAATGAAAGGGGTAAAGCAGCTCGTTGATGGGATAAAGATAGAAATGTTAAAAGCAGGTGGGGATATAGTTTTGGAGTGGTTAATGTTTTTATATAATAAATGTATGGAAGAGGGTAAGGTACCTAGGGACTGGCAGAGAGCATGCATAGTTCCTTTGTATAAAAGGGAAATGGGACAAGAGAGTGTAAAAATTATAGGAGAATAAGTCTGTTGAGTATACCTGGTAAAATTTTGGTAGAGTTATTATTGAAAGAATTAAAGTAAGACGGAGAGCAGGATAGCAGATGAACAAGGGGGGCTTTAGGAAGGGTAATGGGGGGTAGACCAAGTGTTTGCAGGAAACATATAGGTGAACAGTATTTAGAATGGGGAAAGAGGTTTTTTTGGGATTTATGGATTTGGAAAAGGTGGATGGAAGGGGGCAAAGTGGCAGATGTTGTAAATATATGGAATAGGAGGTAGGTTATTGAAAGCAGTGAAGAGTCTTTATGAGGATAGTGAGGCTCAGGTTAGAGTATGTAGGTGAGAGGGAGATTATTTCTCAGTAAAAGTAGGTCTTAGACAGGGGGTTTTGATGTCACCATGGTTGTTCAATCTATTTATAGATGGTGTTGTAAGAAGTGAATCTCAGGTGTTGGCAAGAGGTGTGGGGTTAAAAGATAAAGAATCTAACACAAAATGGGAGTTGTCACGTTTCTCTTGC
>WNWK01054757.1:0-11458 GCA_009830355.1 Cherax destructor
AGACACCTACTTGCCATACTCCATAGCTGAAGGGGTGGAGCTGCCAGCCACAGGGAGACCCAGAAGACTCGCAAATATGAAGGCCTTCCCCCTTGCTATAACTTCATCCCAATTGGGTCGGAGACTCTTGGAGCATGGGGCAAGTGTGATCTAAAGTTTCTCAAAGAGCTGGGTGAAAAACTCATCATAGAAACCAAGTACCACAGGGCGACCAGCTTCCTCTTTCAGAGACTCAGTGTTGCGATCCAGAGGGTAAATGCCTGCAGCATTCTGGGCAATCGGCCCACTGCCGGGGAGCTGGACGAAGTATTTGACATGTAGCTCTGAGTTGTTATCTATGTTGTTTTACTCCCTATTGTATTCCTGTCAATATATTTTGTCAATGTATTTTGTCTTGAAATAAAGTTTATAGACATCCAAAAGATGGGGTGGTAGGGGAAGTGGAATATTCAAATGGCTTCAGAAAGAAATCTAAATATTCTTCCTTGAAGCCTTTTTATCCACTTCTGCGAGGCAATGGGTCCCACAGTGTACACCAGAGGTGGACCCATCCTATATATATATATATATATATATATATATATATATATATATATATATATATATTTTATATACTAACCCCTCTGGGGTTTTCTTCCTAGTTCCTGTTCTTTTTTTTATTTCTGCTTATCTCCATGGGGAAGTGGAACAGAATTCTTCCTCCGTAAGCTATGCGTGTTGTAAGAAGCGACTAAATGCCGGGAGCAATGGGCTAGTATTATTATTATAATCAAAAGAAGCGCTAAACTATAGGAATGGGCTAGTAACCCCTTCTCCTGCATAAATTACTAAAAACAAGATAAGGAAAACTTCATAAAATTGGGATGTTTGAATGTGCGTATGATAAGAAAGAGATGATTGCTAATGTTATTAATTAAAAGAAGTTGGATGTCCTGGCCCTAAGCGAAACAAAGCTGAAGGGGGTAGGCGAGTTTCAGGGGGGAGAAATAAATGGGATTAAGTCAGGAGTATATGAGAGAGTTAGAGCTAAGGAAAGGGTAGCAATAATGTTGAAGAATCAGTTATGGAGAGAGAAGAGGGAACAAAAATGTATAAATTCAAGGCTTATGTGGATTAAAATAAGGGTCGGATGTGAAAAGTGGGTCATAATAAGTGCGTATGCACCTGGAGAAGAGAGGAGTGTAGAGGAGAGAGAGAGATTTTGGGAGATGTTAAGCGAGTGTGTAGGAACTTTTGAGCCAAGTGAGAGAGTAATCGTGGTAGGGGACCTAAATGCTAAAGTAAGAGAAGTGTTTAGAGAGGGTGTGGTAGGTAAGTTTGGCGTACCAGGTGTAAATGATAATGGGGAGCATTTGATTGAACTTTGTATAGAAAGGGGTTTGGTTATAGGTAACACATATTTTAAGAAAAAGAGGATAAATAAGTATACAAGATATGATGTAGGGCGAAATGACAGTAGTTTGTTGGACTACATATTGGTAGATAAAAGACTGTTGGGTAGACTTCAGGATGTACATGTTTATAGAGGGGCCACAGATATATCAGGTCACTTTTTAGTTGTAGCTACAGTGGGAGTAAAAGGTAGATGGGATACAAGGAAAATGGAAACAGCAAGTCAGAGAGAAGTGAGGATTTATATACTAAAAAAGGAGGCAGTTAGGGTAAGATATAAACTACTGTTAGAGGACAGATGGGCTAGTGAGAGTATAGGCAGTGAGGTAGAAGAGGTATGGGGTAAGTTTAAAAATATAGTGATATAGTGTTCAGCAGAAGTTTGTGGTTATAGGAAAGTGGGTGTGGGAGGGAAGTAGAAGTTAGCATAGTAGGGAAGTTAGCGTATGAGAGGTTTTTACAAAGTAGAAATGATGCAAGGAGGGAGGAGTATATGGAGAGTAAAAAAGAGGTTAAGAGAGTGGTAAAGCAGTGTAAAAAGAGAGCAAATGAGAGAGTGGGTGAGATGTTATCCACACATTTTGCTAAAAATAAGAAAAAGTTTTGGAGTGAGATTAATAAGTTGAGAAACCCTATGGAAAGAATGGATTTGTCAATTAAAAATAGGAGAGGAGAGTTATTACATGGAGAGTTAGAGGTATCGGGAAGATGGAGGGAATATTTTGAGGAATTGTTAAATGTTGATGAAGACAGGGAAGCTGTGATTTCGTGTATAGGGCAAGGAGGAATAACATCTTATAATAGTGAGGAAGAACCAGTTGTGGGTGTAGGGAAAGTTCATGAGGCAGTGAGTAGAATGAAAGGGGGTAAAGCAGCTGGGATTGATGGGATAAATATATAAATGTTAAAGGCAGGTGGGGATATAGTTTTAGAGTGGTTAGTGTTTTTATTTAATAAATGTATGGAAGAGGGTAAGGTACCTAGGGATTGGCAGAGAGCATGCATAATTCCTTTGTATAAAGGCAAAGGGGACAAAAGAGAGTGTAAAAATTATAGGGGAATAAATCTGTTGAGTATACCTGGTAAAGTGTATGGTAGAGTTATTATTGAAAGAATTAGGAGTAAGACGGAGAGCAGGATAGCGGATGAACAAGGAGGCTTTAGGAAGGGTAGGGGGTGTGTAGACCAAGTGCTTGCTGTGAAACATATAGGTGAACAATATTTAGATAAGGGTAAAGAGGTGTTTGTGGCATTTCTGGATTTGGAAAATACATATGATAGGGTGGATAGGGAGGGCAATGTGGCAGATGTTGCAAATGTATGGAATAGGATGTAGGTTATTGAAAGCGGTGAAAAGTTTTTACGAGGATAATGAGGCACAGGTTAGAGTATGTAGGCGAGAAGGAGATTATTTCCCAGTAAAAGTAGGCTTTAGACAGGGATGTGTAATGTCACCGTGGTTGTTTAATATATTTATAGATGGAGTTGTAAGAGAAGTGAATACTCGGGTGTTGGCAAGAGGTGTGGGGTTAAAAGATAAAGAATCTAACACAAAGTGGGAGTTGTCCCAGTTGCTCTTTGCTGATGATACTGTGCTTTTGGGAGATTCTGAAGAGAAGTTGCAGAGGTTGGTGGATGATTTTGGTAGGTATGTAAAAGATGGAAATTAAAAGTGAGTATAGGAAAGAGTAAGGTGATGAGGATAACAAAAAAAATTAGACAATGGAAGATTGGATATCAGATTGGAGGGAGAGAGTATGGAGGAGGTGAATGTGTTCAGATATTTGAGAGTGGATGTGTCAGCAGATGGGTATATGAAGGATGAGGTAAATCATAGAATTAACGAGGGGAAAATGTGAGTGGTGCACTGAGTAGCTTGTGGAGACAGAGAACTTTATCCATGAAAGCAAATAGGGGAATGTATGAGAATATAGTTATACCAACACTCTTGTATGGGTGTGAGACATGGGTTGTGAATGTTGCAACAAGGATTCAGTGGAGATGTCATGTCTGAGGGCAATGTGTGGTGTGAATATAATGCAGTGAATCCGTAGTTTGGAGATTAGGAGGATGTGTGGGATTACCAAAACTATTATCCAGAGAGCTGAGGAAGGTTTTTTGAGATGGTTTGGACATATAGAGAGAATGGAACAAAATAGAATGACTTCGAGAGTGTATAAATCTGTGGTGGAGGGAAGGCGGAGTAGGGGTCGGCCTAGAAAAGGTTGGAGGGAGGGGGTAGAGGAAGTTTTGTGATCGAGGGGCTTGGACTTTGGTTTTTAGAACTTGACGTGCTGTTGGAGTGTAAACAAGGTAACATTTATGAAGGGTTTCAGGGAAACCGGCAGGCCGGACTTGATTCCTTGAGATGGGAAGTACAGTGCCGGCACTCTGAAGGAGGGGTGTTAATGTTGCAGTTTTGTAGCTATAGAGCACGCCTCTGGCAAGACAGTGATGGAGTGAATGACGATGAAAGTTTTTCTTTGTTGGGCAACCCTGCCTTGGTGGGAAACGGCCGATGTGTTAATAAAATAAATAAATAAATAAATACATATATATATATATATATATATATATATATATATATATATATATATATATATATATATATATATATATTGTAATTATTATGTATATTTTTCTTTCTTATAATTTTATAATGCTGATATTTTCGATATTAGCTAAATCGTTAATATCTTGCTTTATATTATTATTTGACTTAGCTATATTAGAAGGAAGGATGTACCATTTACACTACTGTGCTCATTGTTCGAGAGCGTTGAGTAGCTGCCCGTGAGTTGGCAAACTACCTTGTTAACTACCTCTCGCTTGTTTGTGTCAGCCTGTACCTCAGACCGTCCTGGAGTAGCGGGGCGAGTCACCTGTGTGAGAAGACTGCCTTCCCTTGCTCGATCTCTCTCCTCTGCTGACCCTCGTTGGAACAGCACCTCGCTCTTGTCTCTGCTTGTTTCCTCGTCATTTAGACTCTGTTTGGTAGAGTATGTGTTCGGTGGTGAGACGACACATACTTCTCTGGACTCTGTAACTCTGTTCACAGAGCATAGCCTAGACTTTGTGATATTCGACGTTTTACTGAGGTTGTGTGTCACATTGACACTGAGATAACTCAGATCTCTAGCTATAGCTTCTGACCTAATTCGTTCTCGCATCTGTGCACCGTCACAGTCGGGGATTTGGTTATGCTGAACTTAGTTTCAGTATTAAGGGAGTTTTGTGACTATTATGGAGGATCTGCTGATGATCCCCAGTTAGGGTTGTATCTCCTTGTTCCTGACGCTGTGTTGCTGCTGCTTGCTATATTGCTGTTCGGCGAATCGGTCGTTTTACTGTTCAAGCAAGCTGTTCTGATAGCCTGTTTCGTAGAGAAGTTACCTTATGTGAGGACGTTTAGTCAGTCACTCTTCGAGTCGAGTCTTGAGACATAACGAGCTACCTGGAGCACACACACACACACACATACACACTTGTATATATTATTGTAAATTGCTGACATTGTACCAGATGGTACTTAAGAGCTATGAAGATATATGTGCCTTCAACACAATACTGTATATGAGAGAAGTGTAGGAGCTAACCTCCTAATTAACATCCTAATTTATATCCTAATTATATTTAAATTGATTTACTTTGATACCCTAGATATTTTAACTTTGTTAATAAACATATTAAATTTATTTCTTTGGTTAGTACCCTCTCAGTTGAAATCCTAATATACTATTCATTATAATGGATAACTGGACCAGAATACTGACTACTTGTTACAAAAACCCAGTAACAGGCTGAATGCTAGAGGGGCAGACCTTTCTAGTGTTCACTGGAGATGTCTATTTATAATAGATATCGCGTCTTTTGTAACAGTGTACGTTGGTTGCATACCATGCATACCATGGTGTACGTTGGTGGTAACAGTAGTACCATGGTGTACATTGGTGGTAATGGTAGCATCATAATGTAGGCTGATGGTGATGGTAGTACCATGGTGTACATTTATAACGAACACAGGTAATGAATGGCCTGTGAGACCTGGTCGTAATGGGAATATGGAGCAAACAAAACTCAGCAGTAAACTGGAATGTATATTTGCCTTCACCTGCTATATACTGATATGTACAATATGTACAGATATAATAATAAGTGTACAGGCGGTGACAGATGGCAAAGCAGAAGCCAGAGAGAGAGCATCGTACTCAACCAGCAGGTAGGCAAGTCTGCCAGTGCATACCACAAATGAACCACGTTGCTTCAGCTTTCGCAGGTATTACAATATGCAATATGGGTTTTAATTAGGCGATGGTCTAGGGTCTTTTCATTAATTATAAATAAGGAATATACTCATTGTTAAACATAAACATATAATTTTATGATTTTTTTTTTCTTGATTATTCTAATATTGAATCTTCACTAAAATGAAGATTAAATTCTATCATATAGAATTTAATCTTCATTTCAGTGAAGATTCAATATTAGTATAATCAAGAAAAAAAATCTTCATAAAATTATATATATTTTATATAACGTATTGTACGTTATAATCTCAAGATTGCTTAAGACACTTTAATGGTGTCTTATCAAGCTATTATGTATCGTACATACCAGAAATACTTTATAATATAAAAATCTTATTTTACAAGGAATCGTAAAATGAACACGATTGAACGCATACAAAGAGTCAAAGTACAATACTTGATACACCTATGAGAGTTAAGGTAATAATAGGAGGATATCTCCCTTCTTTTTACACTTATGTACTTAAATTACATATACAAGAAAAATCATGTCTCAACTCTTAGAAATATAATAAATGCTAAATGCATAATAATCTCATATTCAACTCAATTTGTGAAGAAAATGTTTCTACACCCAGAGACGGATACAACTACTGTGTCTACACACGTAGACGGATACAGCTACTGTGTGTCTACACCCAGAGACGGATACAGGTACTGTGTCTCCACACACAGAGACGGATACAGCTACTGAGTGTCTACACCCAGAGACGGATACAGCTACTGTGTGTCTACACCCAGAGACGGATACATCTACTGTGTGTCTACACACAGAGACGGATACAGCTACTGTGTGTCTACACCCAGAGACGGATACAGCTACTGTGTGTCTACACCCAGAGACGGATACAGCTACTGTGTGTCTACACCCAGAGACGGATACAGCTACTGTGTGTCTACACCCAGAGACGGATACAGCTACTGTGTGTCTACACACAGAGACGGATACAGCTACTGTGTGTCTACACCCAGAGACGGATACAGCTATTGTGTGTCTACACCCAGAGACGGATACAGCTACTGTGTGTCTACACCCAGAGACGGATACAGCTATTGTGTGTCTACACCCAGAGACGGATACAGCTACTGTGTGTCTACACACAGAGACGGATACAGCTACTGTGTGTCTACACCCAGAGACGGATACAGCTACTGTGTGTCTACACCCAGAGACGGATACAGCTACTGTGTGTCTACACACAGAGACGGATACAGCTACTGTGTCTCTGCACACGGAGACCGATACAGCTACTGTGTGTCTACACCCAGAGACGGATACAGCTACTGTGTGTCTACACCCAGAGACGGATACAGCTACTGTGTGTCTACACACAGAGACGGATACAGCTACTGTGTGTCTACACCCAGAGACGGATACAGCTATTGTCTACACACACAGAGACGGATAAAGCTACTGTGTCTCCACACACAGAGACGGATAAAGCTACTGTGTCTCCACACACAGAGACGGATAAAGCTACTGTGTCTCCACACACAGAGACGGATAAAGCTACTGTGTTTCAACATACAGAGATGAATACAGCTTAACAACTTATTAACCGATCAGAGTAGTAGAAGTCTCTAAACCCAGGAGAGCTTGTGTATTAAGGGAAAGTTGTAAACCCAGGAGAGCTTGTGTATTAAGGGAAAGTTCTAAACCCAGGAGAGCTTGTGTATTAAGGGAAAGTTCTAAACCCAGGAGAGCTTGTGTATTAAGTGAAAGTTCTAAACCCAGGAGAGCTTGTGTATTAAGGGAAAGTTCTAAACCCAGGAGAGCTTGTGTATTAAGTGAAAGTTCTAAACCCAGGAGAGCTTGTGTATTAAGTGAAAGTTCTAAACCCAGGAGAGCTTGTGTACTAAGTGAAAGTTCTAAACCCAGGAGAGCTTGTGTATTAAGTGAAAGTTCTAAACCCAGGAGAGCTTGTGTATTAAGTGAAAGTTCTAAACCCAGGAGAGCTTGTGTATTAAGTGAAAGTTCTAAACCCAGGAGAGCTTGTGTATTAAGTGAAAGTTCTAAACCCAGGAGAGCTTGTGTATTAAGTGAAAGTGTAACATCTACTTATACATTCTAGAGACTGAGAGAGTTATACTAAATTCAAGAGAGGTTCTCAATCTAAGTGACTGAGCTAGCAAGTGAGACCACCATAATGCACATGGTGGTACCATGGTGTATGTTGGTGATGGTAGTACCATAGTGTAGGCTGGTGGTGATGGTAGCACTATGGTGTATGTTGTTGATGATAGTAGTACCATGGTGTATGTGGGTGGTGATGGTGGTACCATGGTATATGTTGGTAGTGATGGTGGTACCATGGTGTACGTTGGTGGTGATGGTGGTACCATGGTATATGTTGGTTTTGATGGTGGTACCATGGTATATGTTGGTGATGGTGGTACCATGGTTTACGTTGGTGATTTTGGTACCATGTCGTAATAACTGGTGATAGTGCTATGCTCAAAGATTGGTGGTGATGACAGTATTATGGTGTGACGGTGATGTTAGCATAATGGTATGTAGCTATCCGTCATGGTACCACAAAGTTATGCTGTTCTCCATCATCATAATATAATCTTATGCTGTTCTCCGTCATTGTAGCATAATGTTATACTACTCTCCGTCATGGTAGCATGATCTTATGCTGCACTCCGTCATGGTAGCATGATCTTATACTGCTCTCCGTCATGGTAGCATAATGTCATGCTACTCTCCGTCATGGTAGCATAATGTTATGATACTCTCCGTCATGGTAGCATAATGTTATGCTACTCTCCGTATTGGTAGCATAAAGTTATGCTACTCTCCGTCATGGTAGCATAATGTTATGCTACTTTCCCTCATCGTAGCATAATCTTATGCTGTTCTCCGTCATGGTAGCATAATGTTATGCTACTCTCCGTCATGGTAGCATAATGTTATGCTACTCTCCGTCATGGTAGCATAAAGTTATGCTACTCTCCGTCATGGTAGCATAATGTTATGCTACTTTCCCTCATCGTAGCATAATCTTATGCTGTTCTCCGTCATGGTTGCATAATATTATGCTGCTCTCTGTCATGGTAGCATAATGTTATGCTACTCTCCGTCATGGTAGCATAAAGTTATGCTACTCTCCGTCATGGTAGCATGATATTATGCTACTCTCCCTCATCGTAGCATAATCTTATGCTGTTCTCCGTCATGGTAGCATAATGTTATGCTACTCTCTGTCATGGTAGCATAATCTTATGCTACTCTCCGTCATGGTAGCATAATGTTATGCTCTCCGTGTTTTTGTTATAGATTTACATGAGCATCATACAATATAAACGGATAGTGAAGAGGCCGCAGTTATGTAAATCATCTACAATAAGGTGTTCGCGCAACTAGTCTCTTGCAAGACGTAGAACATAGACGCTTGAACTCGCAAAGCTCCAGACCGACGCGCTAGCCACTGGGCCAGTTGGCTACAATAATATTCATCCAACTAGGTATATTTATACACGAAAGTTATGTAAGAAGGGAAGAACACTGAACCAGACCTACAAGGAAAGTCCTTCAGGGAAAACATTATGAGCATTAATAAAGGCGATGTCGAGGTCCTCTTGGATGAGAGGAGGAACTTAAAGCCCTTTCATGCCTTCTAGTAACTGTTCCTTCGCTGTCCCTCTTCCTTCTTTCTTTTTTCTTGAAATAATAATATGAAAGAAGTGCCACCAGCATGGAGTCTTCGTTCCGTTACCCCCTCCACCTCCCAGGCCCCTTTTTGTTTCCGCATCCTGTTCTGACCCGGCGTCGTTATTGGACCATTCTCCAGACTTTTCCCATACCCTTGTACCTTCTGCTGGTCATGCTTCGTCACCTGCTCCAGGTGCTGAGGCTTCGCCCGTTTCTTCTAGCGCCTCTTCCCTTACACGTCTTTAACTATGCGTCCAGCTTCCTCACATACAGTGCAACAGTTTTCGGATCGCCCACCTGCCTCAGGTCGGGCTGCCCGCGGTCCTACGCCTAAACGTTCCAGACCCTTTGCTGACGACGGTCCATTCCACCCAGAAACGACCTACACAACACCCACTTCCTTTATGCACAATGTTTACAGGTATACAGTGGACCAAATTCTTTTCCTTGAAACCGACGTCTCCAACTGATTATATCTTTCAGACCACAGAATCGGTAAAGCTCTTTTATGACACGTTGGCCAAAATATATCGTTTCACGCTCTTCAGAGCGGTGCGCGCATTGTTACTGTTCAGAACACAAACCAAGCTCATGATCTTTCCCATCTTATTTCCATTGATAACGTCCCTATCGCAGTTCACAAGAACACGACTCTCAATTCTTGCAGTGGTACGGTGGTTTTACCGCGTACCATTGTACAGTGTGATTTTCTGTCTTGCGGTGACGATACTTTAGAGCAATTAGCCCTTCAAGACTTTCCAATTCTCAAAGTGGATACATATGTCCTGCACGCTCGCGGGTGGAAGCGCCTTCCCATTAACATTGGCCGCTTAACTGTCGTAAACTTCCGTCATCTGTTTATATTGCCTTGAGATCTGTAAAAGGGTCCCTACACCCCAACAATGTCGAAATTGTTGGCGTATTGGACAGCCAACTAAATGCTGCAGGTCTGCAGTGGAGTGCCCTGTCTGCAGTACCGCGGATCATGCTGATACATCTTGCAGTCTTCCCCCCACTTGTCTTAATTTCAACAAAACTCACCCTTCTTTTTTCCGCCAATGTCAGGGCTATCTTAATAAACATGAAATTCATTGCTTAAGGAGAGTGAAGGCCTTACTTATGCTATGGCTGTCTCTCGGCTCCGTCTTCAGGGAAACCTTCCCCGTGTTCCTTATTCTTGAGTAGCTAGGAGACCTCCATCTTTGGCGGTTGTTGCATGCAAAGAGTACGTCACCTTATTCGGAGCATGTTAAACACATCCACATATGCTGCCTCACCAACCAGCAAACCATGTTGTTAAGGATCTGGTGACCGGGGCCCCATCATCAGATCAACACCTTGGTTCAGCCAATCATAATGTGGGTCTGGCAATTGTAAAGGTGACGTGGATTCCACTCACATGTTTACCATTGTCATTCCCACCCTTAGCTGGTTGTTGAACGGTTGTCTCTGTCTCTTGGCTGCTGTTTTGCCTTGACTACCGTGGCATGCACTAATACTACTCTATTTGTATATAGTGTACATAGTTGTTCAAAGCTGTAAATACTTGGTGAAGGAAAATACATCTTCAGATATATAATTGCTTGTTGAAGGAAAATACAATTCAAAGCATTTTCTACTGTGTTTCTTTGCTCCAAGCTCCCTTTTACACTCAGAATAACAGGCCTTTGAACCTGAGGTTGTAATATCGGGGCCTGTCTGGGAGCTGAAGCTGGAGCTGGACTTAGAGCAGGAGCTGAGCCTAGAATTGAAGCTGGAGCAGGAGCTAGTCTGGTATCATTTAGATAGCTTGCTATCTGGCATTGCGTACGCTTTGCCAACGCTTCACCAATTTTGTGTCATCTTTGCATTCTCTTCGCTATGGTCAGCCTTGCTATTGTGTGAGTATTCTATGGCTTTGCTATTGCGTGTCAGCCTTGCTATTGTGTGTATTCTGCAGATGGTTTTGTTGCGTGTCAGCCTTGCTATTGTGTGTATTCTGCAGATGGTTTTGTTGCATGTCAGCCTTGCTATTGTGTGAGTATTCTGCAGTCATACTGTGCATAGCAGCTTGAGGGTGTTGCAAACAGCGTGTTACGTTGGGGTTAATGCCACCTATTCGAGT
>WNWK01054758.1:0-11457 GCA_009830355.1 Cherax destructor
GCCCTCCACGCCAACCTGATTTGCTGGGCCATCGGCCTCGTGATAGGTGCGCTCATGATGCTGCAATTCCCAAGCCGTGCCCTACCTTGCCGGTCCCTGAGATTCACGAAGGGAAGTGAGGCGCGAAATCAAGCGCGACAGCATCCTATAGAGCAGCCGCCCGGCGCCGCATCCTCGATACCTCACAACAGCAATCCATCCCGACCATGAAAGCAGCTTCCCTATTGCTCGCAGCCTCAATCGCCAGCGCAGCTCGTAGCCCGCTCAGCGCGCCCTGGTTTCGACTTCCCCGCGATGGCGTGGTACTCGGCGTCCGCGCGGATGCGTGGGATGAGGTGGTTGCCAGGTGGATCCCAACGACCGCACCAACCGCGCGGGATTCAGGTGGTGCTGGGCCTGCGGGCTGAGGTTGACGCTGCCGATAGCGCTGCTGCGCTGAACAGACAGGATGTGAGGGATGCGCGGATGCGTGAGGCGCTGGCAAAGGAGGTGATGATGTTCTGGACGTGAATAAGGGCTGACCATGAAGCTAAGGAGTGAAACAAAGCATTGACGATTTGTGCGGTCGTTCTAAGCGCTGAAGCACTCGGCGTGATAACATACGGCGTGCAAATCACGGGGCCGTAACGGCCCAGCAGCTATGCGGCGTGAGCTTCGGTGGCGTGGGGAAGATCCTATGTGTTGTTAGGCCAGTTCTTTAACTTTCAAAATCAAAAGGTCATGGGAAGGCATCAGATGGATGAAATGGAGGTTCGGCTATACCTCACAAGGAGCATGGGTCGAACTAAAGCTGTACAATGAAATGGCCTCAAGGTGTCATTGTTCGGGTGTTCGTGAATTGATGACTGCGGCAGAAATTGGCCCTTGCATATCTAATGGTCACCCGGATGGTCGCACCCATTGGCTGCTCAGGTTTGATGGCCCGTGTCTCCAGCTTACGGCAATCGACTTAATCGTCGCAAATAACCACTATGACATCAGTAGTAATTGAATGTCCCATAACGGGACATGGGTTGCCGAGGCCCGGCGCGTTGGCCTGTGCTTGGCGGGCTTTTGGCAACCCGAAGTTGGTGGCAGTGTTTTCCTTTTCAAGCGCAGATGTGGACTTACGAAAACAAGACATGGACAAAACGAATCGGCCAATACGAGATGTGCGTTCGCAAGAGCGGAAACCTGTTCAACTGGTGGGTAGTTCGCACTTCGGCGGCGGGTTGAACGTCTTGGCCGATGCATTTCAACTTGCGTGGCGCGAAGATGCGTGCAAAAGGGCGGCCAATCGAGGAATCGAGGTGTTGTAATTCGCATTGCCCCAACTGGGAAATAAACCTAATCCGTAAAGCAAACGACTGCAAGAGGCATACGCACCGGCAAAAAGCCATGAACAAAGCAGAGCGACGCAGAAGGGGATGGTGCGCTATAAACGACGTGTCCGCAACTACGGGCTTGACCAATTGAAGCCGCACTATTGGCTTCGTCACGCGGAAAGCCATGCTCGTGCTCAAGGATCGCACAAGTTCAATCCGACTGGTCGGCACTCAAAATCGAAGGGCGAGATCCAGGGGCGAACATGGAGGCGTCTTACTGAGAAGGAACCCACCTTGTCGGCGGAATACAGCAAGGCATTACCCGCCCCGGCTTCGCGAATACATCTGAGCATCCATCGTTCGGGAAGCACGATCCGGCAGTGGCCGTCACGCCCTTGGCTAACGTGGACCCTGTGCAGAACTGGCCATTCGGAGCCTTGAACCTTCCGCCCGGAGTAATGTAAAGCCCCGTGCTGTCATCGGCGTCCTCGACAGCAGCCTCCGTAGTTTGTCAGCCATGGCACATTGGTGAACCGGATGCGCTTAACGCCATTCCAGCTCACGCCTGTGACGCCGTTGGTACCGCGTTATTCACGTTCGTGAGCACGGCTATGGTCCCGGCGGGGGTTGCACCAGGCATGCGGCGTCTCCGTGTCGGCTGGCTTAGGAGCGCTTGGAACCTGACCAACAACCGATGCCCAAACGCGTCCGCGTCTCTGGCTATTCACGCACGCGCCCACGCTACTCACCAACATCCAGACCGCCCGTTGGAGGGGGGGTTACCGTAACTCCGGCGCTATCCACTTCGGCGTCCACATGCTGTAGTTGTACTGTGATGCGCTGGTCACGATGCCCAAGGGTCGCCATTGCTGGAAACAAGGCGCTCGGAACATCTCTATCACGCCTGTCGTTCCGGGGCTGTGCGCCTTCCGCTCGACGCCGCGCCAGAGAATCGGCCGACAACGCTGATGTCGGCTAATGGAATCCCTTGCAAATGGAATCGCTTCTGGAGCCTGTGGTCAATGACAAGATTCGCGCAGCCCGGAGTGGCGCGCAGGCTCTCAATCTTCAGCTTGCTGATATTATAATACCCTTCACTGGGCGATGGCGTAACGTACCGCTCGTGGCGAATGTCACAGGTCTATGTCGATTCCGAACCACCCCTCCCATCCCGGAACCTGCGCCTTGAACGGCTTACCTCTTTGGTTGCCGGCCCTTCACCTTCAGGTGATTGAGCTTCAAGCCACCGCATTTGATGGCCTGAAGGCTCCATTCGTTATTTCGGTGCTCCCTGCCATTTCCCCCAAGGCTATTGCTCCCCCCAACACGCAGGCCAGCGCCGTTATTATCGAAGCTGCTCAAATCAAGGACTGACCCGGACCAGCGCCGTAAATCCAGGCCCCATGACCGTTGTTGTCGTGCGAATAGACCCGACCTATAGTGGTCCCCTCGCCCATGCCCTGTACGTATGCCCCCGTGTTGGGTGTAGCTCGCATTCTTCCACCCCGGACCTCGCCCATCAAGCCGAACCATATCAAGGGTAGCGCCCTCAAGGTATCCTGCTTTCCACCCCGCGCACGATTGCCCTATAAAGGGCGGTATCCTGCCACCAGCGGGTCATAAACGGGTGGAAGTGTCATTGCCGTTACCAGTGGCGATGTTCACCCCCTGCCCAATCACGCCGCCGTAGCTCATCGGGATGGCGTGGTTCACGGGAAGTTGCCCGGCGGAGAAGATCTTGTTGGCCGGCAAGCAACCCGGGCGAGAACCCGGCCCCATGTCCCCCCATACCCCGCCCGCGCCGCAGCCTCAATGTTCTGAGGCTGTGGAAGTGATGCCTTGTCAGCGATGGTGGTAGCCTGTTGATGTACCGCCAAGCAGCGGCGAACTCAGTCTGCGCTTTTAAGGTCAAGAAGTCCGGCCTTCTGTCCATTCGCGTGCGTGCATGAAGGGAAGTCAACGTTGAGCACGTAAGTCCGTCGAGCCATTGTCGTTTGGTGTTAGATGCGACTAGCGCGATAACAGCCCTTCAGGCTCCGCCGGTCTCGCGAATGTAGTTCCTTCGCGCGAACCGGCAAGAAAATGTGTTCCCCTCTGGGTGCGCCTCTCCATGCTTATTCTATCAATGCTATCGACGCAGAACACATGCCCCTCCTTCTGGGGTTATCCCAGATGGTCACCATGTCTCCCGGACGAAGACCTTTCCTCCGGCCACCCATTCCAAACAACACCGTGGTCGTCAAGGGCTGCGCGGGCGAATAAAGCTCAGGCTTTAATAGGTATCGCAGTCCCTATAGGCGCAGTGCTGGGCGCGCCGCCCCGGATGGCCCTTCGGCAATTTGTGATGCGCTGCGCTCACTTGCGGGCCATCATTTCGCCGGTGGCCTCCGTGATTCCCACATAAGACCGCAGCACAGATAACCTGCACGCAATAAGAGGGTCCGGTGTGGCATGCTCCAACACGGGAGCAACCATTGTGGGCCTTGGGACAATGCTTACCCCGTTCACAGCCAGGTAGCACAAGCGAGCAAATAGAACAGGTAGAGTACGATTTTTGGCTGCCATGGTCCCGATGCCTTCTCGATGAACAAATTGTCGTTCACCTGACTGAATGTATGCAACTATGTGGAAACTGACCACATCGCAATGGCATAGAATGCGCTTTGGTAGTTGCCACCCGCCCCTCTGCCGGGGGTCGCCAGTCAGATACCTTACTGCCAGCGGCAAAATATGAATGCCACAAGAACAAGCGGCGCCCCAGCCGGCCAGCCAGTATCCGCCGTTCGACGTTCTCGCCACAGGCTACCGAATCCATAGCGCTCAAGGGCGCTTTTTATCGACTGCTTGCTCATTGCTTGCTATTGTCCTGTTCATCCTCAGTGATGTCCTTGATATCTTGTTGGTGCTGAAACAGTACCACAGCGTGGCGCATATCAGCGCGATCCGATCAGGTCAATCATTTTTTCGGGGTGTTGTTGATGTTTGCTCAGCTCGATTCGCAGTAGCCGCTTATCGAATGAATGGCTCTTTTCCTTGAGGGCGTCCAGCTTGCCCTCAATGGACGTAACCGTTCCGGCAACGTCATCTATCTTATCGCTCAGGTTCTTGTAGGTCAGGGCGAGCAAGAAGCCGCACATCCTAATAGCACCTTGTCGAATCAACGTTTGCGTCTTCCGTTCTTCGCTCATTTCTTCCGCAGTATTAACCATGACACCAAAACTACGGCAGCCATCGGGTTTTCCCCAGATGCCGTCGCTGAATATATTTCCGCTCAACGCTTCATCAATGGCCGCCCGATGAACACGACAAAGCGCCCACTTCAGCCAAACCTGCTTCATAAGAAGGCACAGCGTCGCGATGACCACCTCGTTCGCACCGATAGGCGTCCAGCCACATCAATATCGGTGATGAGGTTCATTGCATCACGCAGGATGAGAGAGCAATGGCGATATGCTGGGCGTCTTCCGGCCTTCAGGAGGATGCCCAAAAGCCTGCCTTAGCTCGTCCATCCTTGTGATGTACGATTCGCAACCTTGTCCCACGCTTCGGGATCCTCCCGGGTTTCGGAATCTGAGATATGCGGTCCAAAGGTCGTTTGCCTTCTGCTGAAATTCAAGTGCTTCTTCGCAGGTCATTTTGCGTTGATTTGGTTGTAACGTGAAAGGGTTGCGATTCCTGATGAGGTCCATTTCGGCCTTCATCGAATCGCATTCTTTGAGGCCATCCACTTCCTTGCGCATGTCGTCGGTCAGTGTGCCCCAGGTAATACCCGTGAAGAGCGAGGACCCTGGGAACACGCCCATCGTGAACATCACCAGAACACGCCCGATGCGAGATGTCCGAGTCCAATGGGGTCGTCCGCTCATTCATCGCTTACGCTTCTTACACGGAATGCAATCATCAACGGGCTTACCGGCAAAGTCACCTTGGGCTTGCTCATGTCGATGGTGCGCTTTGGGGAAAGGGGTGTCAATGCCCCGCACGGCCTTCGTGAATGCTTGGTGGATATGTGGCCATGCTTGCTATCAGGATAATATGGTGACCGGGCCGAGTGGACAGATCCGGCCACCAGACGCTCCAGTTGCGTTATCGGAGACGACACGGCAACCGGCAACGGCTGGGCAAGGTCCTGCCGTCCGCTCCATATCGTCGTCCAGCTAACCCGTCGGTGCTGGACTGTATGGCAACCGGTCGGTTCGTCGCGATCCGAACTGCTGTATGGCTGGCATGTGCGCGTCAGATTCAGGGGTGTTCCCGGTTGGAGATGCAATGGTGAGTTGAAAGTATGGGGCGTTCCCAGTAGGTGTCACCACGTGATTCTCCGGTCAGGACATCAATGAATACTTCGCCTACCGTTGCGATGTACTGAACGCTTAATCCAGCGTCCCACGTCATTGGGGTGTTCCAGGGAGGCCGTAACAGTCTGGCCCGTAACGCCAGACTATGCCCGGATACGGAGAGCCGTCCGGCGGAACATCATCGCAGGTCGGGTATAAGCGAACGAGGAAGTCCGGTATCGGGGCGCATGGGTCATTAGGGCAATCACCATTGGTGACAAGATTTCAAGCCACAGATAATCGTTCGGGTTGGCCTCCGCGCATGAGCGCTCCTGTAGCGCCAATTGGATAATATCCAAGGTCATAAGTGGACTGCCTGTTGGCCCGAATACAACAGGAGTTGACGACCCGTTGATGTACGCCTCGAACACGTAATCAGATGTTCCTCCATAATCAACCTGCGCCTGCACGTTGAATTGATAGGTGTCGCAGTCGTCCGTTATCAGCGGGGTGACAAGGAATTGCGTCAACGCATGACACCATGAACTCCCACGTCTGAAGGTCGTCCGGCATTTCAATGGTCGGGAAGATGTCGATGAGGAGATACTGCCCCGTTGAAACCACCTGCAATGGGGGCGTTCCGAGATTGGATAATTCCCGCTTGCCAATACCGGGTCGTTATTCGTCTGGCCATCGTGATGAAAAAGACGCTATCCGGGTCCATCTCTCCCGAGCGAACGCAGAACAGCGTCTGCCCAACAGGCGCCGAGATGAGTATCTGCTGCGGCTCATGTATTGTACCGGTACTGGAAGAGTTGTCCTCGTCGCATGAGATGCTGATAGGTATTGGCTCTGGCTGAACGACGCCGACCAGCGCATCGTACTGACATGGCCCGGCTCGAAATACGTCGCGGTTATCGGCTCTGCCCACTGTCCGACGAACGGAACGACGGATGGGAGCTGGGATTCGATTCCCCCCATACGATGATACGTCATCAATCACAGGACAAGCGGCTGCCTGCGGCGTTTGGCGGGGAACTGACTAGAGACCGTGTACTCACCGACCCCGTAGATAACGAACAGGTTCGGGAACAGCGGACCTATCCCCTGCATTCACGGTATAGTACGCCTGTGTTGAATGTCGAAAACAACTCCGCCAAGCGCCACCAGAGAACGATCGTCTTCATTCACTACGTCTCCGACATGGTGCCCATGTTTGTGACGCCGTAGGTTTTGGGGTGGCTATGAAGTACGGGCCTACCGGCAATAGTGACCCTTCTTGATTGGCATCACAACATCGTTACCGTGAAATCCGGAACGATGTCCGCGGCGGATCGACCGGAGGGTGAATGACCCGGCCTCGATGATATACGCAACCGTTGACGGTGACGCCAGCGCACCCCTTGATTCGACGCGATTGGCAGCCCCGTGATATTCACTAGCTGAGGCAGCGACGACATTCGTCGCAGGGGCGCTATACCAGCCATTCGGGCCAAGCAGTTGGGCTTATGTCCCTCCTGGTACATGAATACATAGGCGGTAGTGGCTTGTAAATGCTCGGCACGAGGGGTCATGAACGGCGGCGGGAACCACGGACCCGATAGCCTCCGGTCCCAAATAGTCGTTCGTGACCGTAGCCCACACAAGGTCGAATTCGCCAACAGGAACGTAACCCAATCCACCCCGTCCCACTGCGGTGCTGCCGTTTTCGTTCCGCTCACGATGAAATAGGAGTCATCGATAGTCGGGGAAGCGGGCAGGTCCGCGAATGGAATGGACTCAAGGACGGTGAATCCGGAACGAGGGATCGTTGATGGTTGCGGACATTCCACGGGAGCACAGACAATCCGAATACTCCGCCCATAGGGTAGCCGTCTCGTCGCTCACGCACCCCGGATGCCCATCCCCCTCAATAGGAGAAAGCACATGATGCGCGCGGCCCAAAAGAAAAGGGATATCGCTTTCTCGTAGCTCGTTCCGCACTTCGATTCACCCCTGTCCCACCAAGAACAGCCTTGTGCATATCGACAATGCACAGCACGGATATTGGCTACGCCTCGATAATATGCCAGCGTCAGTCAGCATCAGATGGCAATCAATCTGTCAAATGCCGGATGGCGTAAGTGCCCCAAAGGAGTTGCGCACGAATTGGATGACAAGACATTTGCATCCGCAACGCCAAAGCAGGGTTGGTGAGACAGGCAGCTTCTCCATGTACGCCCACCGTCCAGCAGCGAACGACACATTGATGTCTGGGCCTCCGCTATTTTGCGAATCGCCACGGTCAAACACCCTGGCCACCGTAATTAGTGGCGTCCCAATCGAGTTCGATGTCGCTATCGGCCTCGATGTCATAGGAGAACGTACCGGTTGCGGTGGCCCCGGCCCGGTCTCCATTGGCAGCGGTGGTTGTCGTACCAAGAAGAGCGACAGTTCCGATGATGCTCCATGTCGAAGGGCGGTAAGCCGATAGTACGCGTCATCCCCTACGAACTGGATGAGAGGTCCAGCAGCTTCGCCCCGGGGGCGGTGAGGTATTGGGTCCGCGACCCCGGAATACGTGTTGTCCCCCCGCCGCCACGAAGTTCGGGTCCGTCCCATGAAGCGCCGTTCCACGAGTAGTATCTGCCGATTGTGGGAATGTTCGGGGGCAGCGTTGAAGTAAAGCACGGGTTGTAAGCATCCGAACAGGGGCGTCGTCGGAACCGTGTACGTGATTGCTACTACCGGGGTAAGTCCCGATGCGCCAGATTGCCCAATGGGGGGCCGCCACTGGGCTGCACCTGCGTGTCGAACCCGCTGGGGGCGTCGTCGTCCGGAGCCGCATTAGTGGGAACGCTCATAGCTGTCCAACGAATGGTGATAGGTCGGCAGCGCCGATTCGGATGAGATCGCGTGGCGGAGAGCGGATTGCTCGCCCACATAATGGCCGCCGCCTTGCACGAGATACGACCCAACGACATCCATGACAGCGCGAGTGAGGTCACCGCCTCCAGCAGCGGGCTGGACGAATGAGGCACCAAGCGATGTGAACGGACTCCTCCGTCCTCCCCATCCCAGGGAGATGGGATGTTCAGGGTGAGGATGGGTTGAGCGGGTCCGTGTTTCGACGTCCCGCTCGCAGGATTTGGGATCTGTTCACGATGACGTTCGTGCCGAAAACGGGCTTGCGGCGCTAGGGAACCCTACCTCGTAATGGAGATCGGGGACACGCCAGACTGAACGACCACGGGAGTGCTTCCAGCGGGCTCGTAGAACCCGAAGGGATCGTGGGGGTGATGGGCGGAAGAGCCCTCAGCGGCGGGGTGGCGCGAGTGGGCGCGCAGCGTTGCAAGGGCCTTGGCTGCCATGTCAGCAGCAGTTATTTACGTTGGCTTTATCACTTGATGATGTCTTTGGTCTGCGCCGGATGGTCCCATCCGCACAAGACATCCATCGCGATGCAAGCTTGGTCGGGTTCAAACAGGCCCCATCGTACTTTTCCCCGGCCTCCACGGGCCATCTTGGGGCCACGGCACGGTGAGATCCTCGAGATCGGGGCGGTGAAGTCGGGCGATACCATCACCAGCCTTGGTGGCAACGACCTCGAAGAGGCGTGCCCTGAGCGTTCGATGTCACCCCCATCTGCGCGAAGGTCCACGTCGGCCAATCAAATCTTGGTCCGATGACTGGACAGGGACGTTGGAGAGCAGGTTGAAGGTGAATGTCGGGTCATCCACCGCCGGGTCACGGTCGGGTCCCAGTAGGAATAACGTAGGTGTCGAAATCTGATGGGTCGGTCACTCTTCTCTGGGCCGCCCATTCGGGTTATCAACGGAGTAGTCTCTGGTCTTGTCGTGATAGCTCAGGCCATCACACTCCTCAACGATGCAGGGTTTAAGGACGAGCGCCATGCCCAAACAAACCTCGTCACCGATTAGGTGCCCGCTATTCAAAGCCTCTTCCAATGCTATGAAGGCCCACGAAGGCTCACTCCCAGCCCCGGAACAGCTACCATCGTCGTATATCCGGGTGCGCTCCCTCTTTCTTTCCGGCGCTTCCCACGCCGCCTGGCCCGCTCTTCGGGGTTGCTGATGGCCTCAATCATCCAAAACAGGGTCGGACTCACCGAGCAAGCGCTCCTTGTCCACGATGTCCCCAGCCTATCAGCTTCCTGTTCGGGCTTGGGGAATCACGCCTCAATCTCGTTCTCTATCGAGGCACCTTCCGGCATCGGCCTTCGCAAGGCGCTGTCCGAACTGCTCTGCTTTGAAAGCATCTGCCTTCTTTTGGTCCGGGCCTTGCGCCTACGCTACCACCAAGGAAGGCATATAGCAGCAAGAATCCATCCAACGCGGTCGGATCGTCGCCGAGTTCCCACCGTCTCCCAGTAAATCGGAATGGCTGCCTCCAGTGCCTTCTGCTCCAGGTCATATTCCTTCCCATGGGATTTCCTTGCCGTCAGCCCCGACACGGGTGGATGCCGCCTCAACGAGCATCGACAGCCGGGGATAGCTTTTCGTTGCCATGCGCGAGACCACCTCGGCAAGCGTGGGCGCTCCGGGGACCCAAGGGAATCAACCTTCCGTACTTGTCCTTGTAGGCATTCAGCGGCTTCTCCTTGAGGAAGCCAAACACCAAAGGGATTCTCGATGACGCGACTACCTGCTGGATCGCCGCCCCATGGATCCGCGGGTATTCCCTAATTTTGATTTTTTGCCGAAATCGGAGCTTCTGGGGTCCATCTCAACACCTGTCTCGTCATCATCGTCATTGTTCAGGTACGCGCGGCCATTGCCACGATGCAGCGGTGGTACCAACCGACCTTCCGGTCTGCAAGCGCCATCTTCCTTGGGTCGGGCGTAGGCGGTAGAAATACAGCGGCGTAAGGGTAGCGGTCTTTATCGAGACGCCCACATGCGCGGCGAGAAGAACGCGGGACAGACTCTTTGAGGCTGCTCGAATGGCCCGAGCGACCCTCTTCCGGTCACGTGTTTATCGCATCGGCAACGCTCTTGTAATCCTTTTCGGTCACCTCCTCGCCTTCATTCTTCTTGGCCTGAAAGTCTCCATTCCGTCAAGGAACCGTGCAATCCGCAGTGTATCAAGATAGGCCACTGCGCCGCGCCAAGCGCCCTGAATGGATTCGCCGCCGCCCACCCCCTCTGGCGTTCTTTACCCGCGCTCCTCATCCTCGCCGGAAGGGTCCCCGTTCGTGTTCCACAGGATGCGGGTCCAGTCCGAACGAAAATTCCTCCGCGCGGTAAGCTCGCGTGGTTCAGTGATGGCGAGTTTCGCCTGCCTAGCCAACGGATACCATTCTTGTGCCTTAACTCTCCTGAGCCAATATCGCTCTTCTTCTCACTGCGATAGCGCTCCACAATTGCGGAATGGTCAACGGCCCCTATCCCGGTAAAGGTTCGATGTAAGATTCCGCCTTGTATCAGCACGAACGAGACCCCGTCGCCTTGATCGCCCTTGCGAACCCCATGCCCCCACAAGAAATCCTTCGCCACTTGTAGAGCGTCCTCTGCCAAGCGATTCCTTGTAGAACTCCCTTGTCCTCCTCCTTGAGCCTGATCTTCTCGGCCCCTCAGCTTATCAAGCTCGGTGTCCCCACCAGGGCTTCCGCCCTTCTTCGAGAAGTCGCCTCCCTGAGCCTGCGCTCAAGGTCTTGATGGATGCCCTGTGGTCTTTTGACCGACTCAAGCCTGCGCTTCTCTATGATGCCCGCCTCTTCCTGAAGCCTGCGGAACTCCGCTCCGCCCTGTCAAGCTCATCACGCAGTGCGATGAGTTCCTGTGACGGGTCGGGGGCGCCTTTTCTTAGGCTCAAGACGCGCCCGAAATACCGCTGGATGGGCAAGCGCCCTGGGGCATTCTCAACACGGCGCGTAG
>WNWK01054759.1:0-11457 GCA_009830355.1 Cherax destructor
AGACCGATAGCCTCTTACCATGTCAAGGAGCCCCCCTTAAAGAGGCAGCCAGTGGAAGACTTGGTTTATATCACCCAGTGTCGTCATTTAATACAATGGCTTCCTCAAAAACTGAGTAGGATTATATCGGAAATTTTAAAGACGTGGGCAGGATTTCGAACCTTGTTGATGAAGATTTTAATTGTTGATCTTGACTCGGATATTTGGATCAGTAAACATGACTTCAGTGTTTCATTCCTTGGATTCTGCAACACAAGTATTTAGGACTTCCTTCAATACCACTGAATGCATTCACCTCTCTCCATCTCCCCTCCACTCTTCAATCATTAAATCTGAATATACTAGGCTAGTGTTTTATTTCACTAACTGGTGCTTTATTTTCACTAACTAGTGTTCTTTTCCACTAACTAGTGTTTTATTTCACTAACTAGTGTTTTTTTCACTAACTAGTGTCTTATTTCACTAACTAGTGTTTTTTTCCACTAACTAGTGTTTTATTTCACTAACTAGTGTTTTTTTCCACTAACTAGTGTTTTATTTCACTAACTAGTGTTTTTTTTCCATTCCTCAAAGTCTGGAACCTTTGAATGGTTTTGCGATTTTTGTTTTACCTTCGGAAGTAGAGGAAACATCTCTCGTATTTAATATGGAACTTCTCCCTTGCTTTAATAGTACGTGTCTTGAGCACACTATCACACTGTTAAACCTCCAGACACTGGTCAGCCTCCATATTGGTTTAAAAATATACATAAACAAACACTAGGACATATTACAAGGGTTAATACCAGCATCCATATTACTCACACTCAAATATCTTTGAGGCTATTCAATATTTAATCCAAGATAATGTTTATATTTTATTGTCGCTGCCTAGAAATTATGTCTGAATTTTATTTGTGATTTAAATATATTGTGTTGCATGCTATTAGTTCCCTGTCAGACCATTACTGTTGACATAACCTCGTCTCAATGGTTGTACTATTAACTGCGGTGACTATTACACTCTCAGGAATTACTTTCTGCAAGACTCTTCATCCAAACTGCCCTCTGGAAGACTCTTCATCCAAACTGCCCTCTGGAAGACTCTTCATCCAAACTGCCCTCTGGAAGACTCTTCATCCAAACTGCCCTCTGCAAGACTCTTCATCCAAACTGCCCTCTGCAAGACTCTTCATCCAAACTGCCCTCTGCAAGACTCTTCATCCAAACTGCCCTCTGCAAGACTCTTCATCCAAACTGCCCTCTGCAAGACTCTTCATCCAAACTGCCCTCTGCAAGACTCTTCATCCAAACTGCCCTCTGCAAGACTCTTCATCCAAACTGCCCTCTGCAAGACTCTTCATCCAAACTGCCCTCTGCAAGACTCTTCATCCAAACTGCCCTCTGCAAGACTCTTCATCCAAACTGACCTCTGCAAGACTCTTCATCCAAACTGACCTCTGCAAGACTCTTCATCCAAACTGACCTCTGCAAGACTCTTCATCCAAACTGACCTCTGCAAGACTCTTCATCCAAACTGACCTCTGCAAGACTCTTCATCCAAACTGACCTCTGCAAGACTCTTCATCCAAACTGACCTCTGCAAGACTCTTCATCCAAACTGACCTCTGCAAGACTCTTCATCCAAACTGACCTCTGCAAGACTCTTCATCCAAACTGACCTCTGCAAGACTCTTCATCCAAACTGACCTCTGCAAGACTCTTCATCCAAACTGACCTCTGCAAGACTCTTCATCCAAACTGACCTCTGCAAGACTCTTCATCCAAACTGACCTCTGCAAGACTCTTCATCCAAACTGACCTCTGCAAGACTCTTCATCCAAACTGACCTCTGCAAGACTCTTCATCCAAACTGACCTCTGCAAGACTCTTCATCCAAACTGACCTCTGCAAGACTCTTCATCCAAACTGACCTCTGCAAGACTCTTCATCCAAACTGACCTCTGCAAGACTCTTCATCCAAACTGCCCTCTACAAGACTCTTCATCCAAACTGCCCTCTACAAGACTCTTCATCCAAACTGCCCTCTACAAGACTCTTCATCCAAACTGCCCTCTACAAGACTCTTCATCCAAACTGACCTCTGCAAGACTCTTCATCCAAACTGACCTCTGCAAGACTCTTCATCCAAACTGCCCTCTACAAGACTCTTCATCCAAACTGCCCTCTACAAGACTCTTCATCCAAACTGCCCTCTACAAGACTCTTCATCCAAACTGCCCTCTGGAAGACTCTTCATCCAAACTGCCCTCTACAAGACTCTTCATCCAAACTGCCCTCTACAAGACTCTTCATCCAAACTGCCCTCTACAAGATTATTCACCCAAACTGCCCTCTACAAGACTATTCACCCAAACTGCCCTCTACAAGACTATTCACCCAAACTGCCCTCTGCAAGACTCTTCATCCAAACTGCCCTCTGCAAGACTGTTCATCCAAACTGCCCTCTACAAGACTATTCACCCAAACTGCCCTCTACAAGATTCCTCATCCAACCTGCCTTCTGGAATTATTTTGGCACGTACATTCTTATATTTGAAAAGTCGCAAATAAAAATCACCAAATACCAGAATTGTTGCCGAGGTTGAGCGACTTCCAAGATCATTCAATGTCCAACAGTTGGTCTTTGAACTGATGAAAAATCTGTTTGGCCTTTTCAATAAAAACACCAAAATCTTTGTTTTGTTGAGGCTTTGTATCCAGACCAACAAGGCTCTAAGGTGGAGGAATATTCTTGGCATCTGCTGCCATTTTCTCATCTCCTGGAATTATAAAATATGTAGGAGAATGCGCAGAAGCAGCCAGGTCTGTCCCCTACGTCTAGTGGAGAGTGAGCAGACCTCTTTGGTACAAAAAGGGGTCATGTGATTTAAGGTTTGGACAGGGAGTCTGTCTATAAAATGGGGTTATCACAGTATATACGACACAGGTATCAGACTGTTGGCATTACTGGACAGATTAAATACAGCGAATAATCTTTACCGGGAGATTACCAGGATAGAGATAATCTGAGCCTCGTTCCAGACCAAAGCAGCACAAGGAATGGAAGACTGCCCAGGATATTGCAAGAAACCTTAACATTTTCTGAATATATTCAAAATCTAATATAAGAACTACACGAGGTTCATACAATGATGAAAAAAAGTCAAATTCTAAAATATCAATATGAATCAATGTTCAGCAATCTCATCAACAAATAACAGGGAGGAGAATAATAAAAAAACACTGCCCTTAAAGCTGTGTAGAATAGAGGGTGTCTGTGGGTTATGACTGATTAGGTTAGTGATCCAATAATGCCAATTGTGGAATTCAGCCCAGAAAACTGCCACCTCATTTCTGCTACCTAAATTCTTACCTCTAGTTTACACATGGTCAGTGTGCAGTAGGCCGAGGTATATTGCATCTCTGGTGAGCTGGACGATGTGGCAACACCCTTCACAACTCAGCCCCAATAAGGTATAAGAAATGCCCATTTAATGGTACTGCTGCTGGGTACTTACTGGGTATCCCCGAGATGCTTGTACGAGCCACAATCTGCAACTGCCTTTGTCCACGAGGGAACCTACAAATTAGTTTCATAGGTAAAAGGGAAGGGGTCTAATTTACACTATAAAGTGTTGTCGAATGCTAGAGTACTTCACTGCAGCAAGGCCTGTTGCAGGTTAAATCATCCTAATTAACTAGGCTGTTAACTGATCTGCACAAATGGGCAGATCCTGGTCACCAGCCTCACTTGCAAATAGGGTTGTTTTCGTGAGTGAAGCCGGGTAGGCTGAGTGCCTGGTCACAGGCAGAAATGCGGCTCACTTGTCAATTTGTGTAGGCAGTGAGAGGTGATGTAGATACTAAACTGTGTAAGTCTAGCTTAGCTTATGGAGGCTTCAATACTAGATTAGACTTATAAATTAAGAGTGTATAATGAAACGTGGCACCCTGACATAACCATAAATAGGTCCACTGCTAGTCTCCCCCTATTTAGGGAGATCTAACCATCTGGGAAATAAAAATGTCCCGTGATTTTCCATAAAAGCCACACATCATATAATTGACATCACCAATCTTGTAGAATTTGAAGAAATTGAAAGCATGTCCACTCACCTGAACCAGATTTGAGATATGTTTAAAGAAGTGCAAAATGCCACTATCATGAGCACTCAAAATCCTTTGAAGAGCATAGATCAAGGTGAAATTACGGAAGCCACAAAGAATGCAGACACAGAGCCCTTGTATAAAGGCACAGTAGAGTCCTTGTATAAAGGCAGCAGTAGAGTCCTTGTATAAAGGCAGCAGTAGAGCCCTTGTATAAAGGCAGCAGTAGAGCCCTTGTATAAAGGCAGCAGTAGAGCCCTTGTATAAAGGCAGCAGTAGAGCCCTTGTATAAAGGCAGCAGTAGAGCCCTTGTATAAAGGCAGCAGTAGAGCCCGGTTGTATAAAGGCAGAGCTGTATAAGACAGTAGAGCCCTTGTATAAAGGCGAGGCCTGTAAGGCAGCAGAGGCCCTTGTATAAAGGCAGCAGAGCCCTGTATAAGGCGCAGTAGAGCCCTTGTATAAAGGCAGCAGTAGAGCCTTGTATAAAGGCAGCAGTAGAGCCCTTGTATAAAGGCAGCAGTAGAGCCCTTGTATAAAGGCAGCAGTAGAGCCCTTGTATAAAGGCAGCAGTAGAGCCCTTGTATAAAGGCAGCAGTAGAGCCCTTGTATAAAGACAGCAGTAGAGCCCTTGTATAAAGGCAGCAGTAGAGCCCTTGTATAAAGGCAGCAGTAGAGCCCTTGTATAAAGGCAGCAGTAGAGCCCTTGTATAAAGGCAGCAGTAGAGCCCTTGTATAAAGGCAGCAGTAGAGCCCTTGTATAAAGGCAGCAGTAGAGCCCTTGTATAAAGGCAGCAGTAGAGCCCTAGCCACAACTTACAGAACAGTAGCCCTAATATCAGTCATCACAAGTCCCTGAAAGTGGTGATGAGATGCCAAATTACAAATTTCATGGGACAGCAAAACCTGCACAACCCAAATAATCATGGATTTAGAGCAGGAAGACCATGCTTGTCACAGTTACTAAACCTGTGATAGACTTATGGAGGCTTTGACAGTAAATCAAAATGCAGAAGTGAAATACATGGAGTGACTGCACACAATACTGGGTGACTGCACACAATATTGGGTGACTGCACACAATATTGGGTGACTGCACACAATATGAAGGCGTTAGGTATAACGGGGTAATGAGGCAAATAGATATTAAACTTCCTGACAGAACACACAGAGGTAGTAAACAGAGCAAAATGCAATATTAGCAAAGTTAAAAGGTCAGCACCCTGAACATCCACGACCTTTCAGCTGTTTCTTATCCTCATAGCCAACACAGACACAGTGTCGTAGCTTTATTTGTGGAAGACAATCATAACATTCACTGGTGACACATTGAAAGATCATTTACAGTCTGTACAGAGAAAATAATGGTTTTAAATTACTGGGAATGCCTCTAAGTCGTTGGAGTGGAGATAGAATGATATATATTTGATATATGATAATAGAGTACATAGTACGTACTTGACGGACTAGTTCGAATCTACGCACTGCCATAACATCGTGCTGGAGAGACTTTTGAGAACGCAGAGAATAACCCCAATGATGGGCAGTGTCATGGAGACAATCACAACATTTGATGAACATTCATTGTCCCAAACTTCTTAACTTAACACAAGATATCACAAACACTGCCGAAAAAAATGAGTAAAAGTCGCCGATTCAAAATTCGACAATTTCCTCCGGCAAGGCGCTAGGTCAAATAAGCTGTGATGTATGTGGTCCAGCAAGTCAGCAGTAGCAACAGCCTGGTTGACTGGCGAGAATGAAGAAAGCCTGGCTCATGACCAGGCTGAAGAGTAGGAAAACTCTCTAATCTCATCAATGGATATCAAAGGTATACCAAAACCTTCTTTTTAAGTAGATAAAACCTGCCCTGTTTGTTTTTCCAGACATTCCATATTTACAAACTGCTGATACAAGAGCAGTCCCAAGGCCAAGTCCCACACCAAGCCTCTTGGTGACTCAAGGCCTGACCAACTAGGCTGTTACTGCTGGTCACATGCAATCAAACATATGAACCCCAGCCTGATTTGATAAGTTTGTTAAGCTCCCTCATGAAAATGAGTCACATGTGAAACATCTGGTATCTTTATTGAAGACGTTTCGCCCTCCAGTGGCTTTATCAATACAAATTCTAAGACAAAACCTGAAGAGAGTAGAACTATATACAAAAGATGAGGTAATCAGTCTCCCAGCCCTGGAGTTGGTGTGAAGAATCTGAAGAACAAGCTTATTCTTCTTGATTCATCGGGACTCTCCCGGCCCGGGCCAGGTGGTGGCCCGGCCTTGGCTCCCTTTCTCCTGACACTATATAAGGTTCCACACTGTCACTTCAACTTCACAGTGTTTCAAACTATGAAACAAAAACTCTTCTCCAGCCTGAGGGACTGACCACCTCAAAACTACGTCTTCAAGGGTGATGGACTGATGACATCGTCTTCACACCTTCTGCTTCTACCAACTTTTCTGTGCTCGACTGAAGAAGCCTACTGTGTAGGCGAAACGTTTCGAAATAAAGATACCTAACTGTTGCATATGTGTCTTACCTAACAAAACATAATTACTCATGTACCTGTTCAGGTACATCAGTTTGTGACTTGATAAAGCCCAATGTGTGGGCGAAACTAAGTCAATAAAGAATCGCAGTATACAGCCTCTCCTTACTTAACGACGGAGTGCCATTCCTGAGACCACGTCGGTAAACGAATTCATCACTAAGTGAGGAGCATACTATAATGGCAGTCAGTTTGTGTCAACCATCTTCGATATTGTTTTAATGTCACATTCGCACCATTTATAACATTTCTGATATATTTTTAAACGTTTAAAAAGTAGTGAACTATATATTGAAATAAACAGAATAGAGGAAATCAGCTCTAATATACATTAAAGTATGAATACTGGTCAAAGAACCCATCATAAGTCCGAGGCGTCGGTAAACGAGTACGTTGCTAAGTGAGGAGAGGCTGTACTGCATTTGTGTATCTTTTTCTCCATGGCAAAAGTGGTGGATGTGCAGTGCGGCGGTGTAGAGGATAGCGTTGTTTATCTTACCAGTGATTGGCTGAGCCATCAGCAGTGGCTAGAGCAATGCAAGGTGAAGCATCTTAAATTTTCAATTCCTGATACCATCCATAAGCAAGAAAATACCGTTCATTAGTGGACTCCTTGCAGTCAAACGTGATGTCTGCAACTATTGTAGACACCCACATAATAGACCTCTTTAACAAAATATGGACACAGGAGGGCCTCCTTATGCACCAGGTTAGGTTCCTGGCTACTGCTCTACAGGAAGGCCCCCTTATACAGCAGGTTAGGTTCCTGGCTACTGCTCTACAGAAGGGCTCCACTAATACACTAGGTTAGGTTCCTAGCTACTGCTCTACAGGCAGGCCCCCTTATACAGCAGGTTAGGTTCCTGGCTACTGCTCTACAGGAGGGCTCCACTACAGCAGGTTAGGTTCCTAGCTACTGCTGTAGAGGAGGGCCCTCTTATACAGCAGGTTAGGTTCCTGGCTACTGCTCTACAGGAGGGCTCAACTACAGCAGGTTAGGTTCCTAGCTACTGCTCTACAGGAGGGCCCTCTTATACAGCAGGTTAGGTTCCTAGCTACTGCTCTTCAGGAGGGCCCCTTATACAGCAGGTTAGGTTCCTGGCTTCTGTTCTACAGGAGGGCCCCATTATACAGTAAGTTAGGTTCCTGGCTACTGTTCTACAGGAGGGCCCCCTTATACAGCAGTTTAGGTTCCAAGCTACTGCTCTACAGGAGAGCCCCCTTATACAGCAGGTTAGGTTCCTAACTACTGCTCTGCAGGAGAGCCCCCTTATACAGCAGGTTAGGTTCCTAGCTACTGCTCTACAGGAGGGCCCCTTATACAGCAGGTTAGGTTCCTAGCTACTGCTCTACAGGAAGGCCCCCTTATACAGCAGGTTAGGTTCCTAGCTACTGCTCTACAGGAGGGCCCCCTTATACAGCAGGTTAGGTTCCTAGCTACTGCTCTAAAGGAGGGCCCCCTTATACAGCAGGTTAGGTTCCTAGCTACTGCTCTACATGAAGGCCCCCTTATACAGCAGGTTAGGTTCCTAGCTACTGCTCTTCAGGAGGGCCCCTTATACAGCAGGTTAGGTTCCTAGCTACTGCTCTACAGGAGGGCCCCCTTATACAGCAGGTTAGGTTCCTAGCTACTGCTCTACAAGAGGGCCCCCTTATACAGCAGGTTAGGTTCCTAGCTACTGCTCTACAGGAGGGCCCCCTTATACAGCAGGTTAGGTTCCTAGCTACTGCTCTACAGGAGGGTCCTACTTCTACAAAAAGTTATGCTCTGGGCTACTGCTCTACAGGAGGGTCCTACTTCTACAAAAAGTTATGCTCTGGGCTACTGCTCTACAGTTATGCTCTGGGCTACTGCTCTACAGTTATGCTCTGGGCTACTGCTCTACAGTTATGCTCTGGGCTACTGCTCTACAGTTATGCTCTGGGCTACTGCTCTACAGGAGGGTCCTACTTATACAAAAAGTTATGTTCTGGGCTACTGCTCTACAGGAGGGTCCTACTTCTACAAAAAGTTATGTTCTGGGCTACTGCTCTACAGGAGGGTCCTACTTCTACAAAAGTTATGTTCTGGGCTACTGCTCTACAGGAGGGTCCTACTTCTACAAAAAGTTATGTTCTGGGCTACTGCTCTACAGGAGGGTCCTACTTCTACAAAAAGTTATGTTCTGGGCTACTGCTCTACAGGAGGGTCCTACTTCTACAAAAAGTTATGTTCTGGGCTACTGCTCTACAGGAGGGTCCTACTTATACAAAAAGTTATGTTCTGGGCTACTGCTCTACAGGAGGGTCCTACTTATACAAAAAGTTATGTTCTGGGCTACTGCTCTACAGGAGGGTCCTACTTATACAAAAAGTTATGTTCTGGGCTACTGCTCTACAGGAGGGTCCTACTTATACAAAAGTTATGTTCTGGGCTATTGCTCTACAGGAGGGTCCTACTTATACAAAAGTTATGTTCTGGGCTACTGCTCTACAGGAGGGTCCTACTTATACAAAAAGTTATGTTCTGGGCTACTGCTCTACAGGAGGGTCCTACTTATACAAAAAGTTATGTTCTGGGCTACTGCTCTACAGGAGGGTCCTACTTATACAAAAAGTTATGTTCTGGGCTACTGCTCTACAGGAGGGTCCTACTTATACAAAAAGTTATGTTCTGGGCTACTGCTCTACAGGAGGGTCCTACTTATACAAAAAGTTATGTTCTGGGCTACTGCTCTACAGGAGGGTCCTACTTATACAAAAAGTTATGTTCTGGGCTACTGCTCTACAGGAGGGTCCTACTTATACAAAAAAGTTATGTTCTGGGCTACTGCTCTACAGGAGGGTCCTACTTATACAAAAAGTTATGTTATGGGCTACTGCTCTACAGTTATGTTCTGGGCTACTGCTCTACAGTTATTTTCTGGGCTACTGCTCTACAGTTATGTTCTGGGCTACTGCTCTACAGTTATGTTCTGGGCTACTGCTCTACAGTTATGTTCTGGGCTACTGCTCTACAGTTATGTTCTGGGCTACTGCTCTACAGTTATGTTCTGGGCTACTGCTCTACAGTTATGTTCTGGGCTACTGCTCTACAGTTATGTTCTGGGCTACTGCTCTACAGTTATGTTCTGGGCTACTGCTCTACAGTTATGTTCTGGGCTACTGCTCTACAGTTATGTTCTGGGCTACTGCTCTACAGTTATGTTCTGGGCTACTGCTCTACAGTTATGTTCTGGGCTACTGCTCTACAGTTATGTTCTGGGCTACTGCTTACAGTTATGTTCAAACTACTGTAAGCGAAAACGATGTTACACATCATTTTAAACTTCCTAAATACATATAACCCACACATGTTTACACCATCATGTATTAAGCAACACCCTACAATATTCACGTACACTACACACATGTTTACACCATCATGTATTAAGCAACACCCCTACATATTCACGTACACTACACACATGTTTACACCATCATGTATTAAGCAACACCCTACAATATTCACGTACACTACACACATGTTTACACCATCATGTATTAAGCAACACCCTACAATATTCACGTACACTACACACATGTTTACACCATCATGTATTAAGCAACACCCTACAATATTCACGTACACTACACACATGTTTACACCATGTATTAAGCAACACCCTACAATATTCACGTACACTACACACATGTTTACACCATCATGTATTAAGCAACACCCTACAATATTCACGTACACTACACACATGTTTACACCATCATGTATTAAGCAACACCCTACAATATTCACGTACACTACACACATGTTTACACCATCATGTATTAAGCAACACCCTACAATATTCACGTACACTACACACATGTTTACACCATCATGTATTAAGCAACACCCTACAATATTCACGTACACTACACACATGTTTACACCATCATGTATTAAGCAACACCCTACAATATGCACGTACACTACACACATGTTTACACCATCATGTATTAAGCAACACCCTACAATATTCACGTACACTACACACATGTTTACACCATCATGTATTAAGCAACACCCTACAATATTCACGTACACTACACACATGTTTACACCATCATGTATTAAGCAACACCCTACAATATTCACGTACACTACACACATGTTTACACCATCATGTATTAAGCAACACCCTACAATATTCACGTACACTACACACATGTTTACACCATCATGTATTAAGCAACACCCTACAATATTCACGTACACTACACACATGTTTACACCATCATGTATTAAGCAACACCCTACAATATTCACGTACACTACACACATGTTTACACCATCATGTATTAAGCAACACCCTACAATATTCACGTACACTACCACATGTTTACACCATCATGTATTAAGCAACACCCTACAATATTCACGTACACTACACACATGTTTACACCATCATGTATTAAGCAACACCCTACAATATTCACGTACACTACACACATGTTTACACCATCATGTATTAAGCAACACCCTACAATATTCACGTACACTACACACATATTTACACCATCATGTATTAAGCAACACCCTACAATATTCACGTACACTACACACATGTTTACACCATCATGTATTAAGCAACACCCTACAATATTCACGTACACTACACACATGTTTACACCATGTATTAAGCAACACCCTACAATATTCACGTACACTACACACATGTTTACACCATCATGTATTAAGCAACACCCTACAATATTCACGTACACTACACACATGTTTACACCATCATGTATTAAGCAACACCCTACAATATTCACGTACACTACACACATGTTTACACCA
>WNWK01054760.1:0-11457 GCA_009830355.1 Cherax destructor
AGTCCCTCAGCCCTTGGTAGGGGTGTCAGTCCTCAGTCTGGAAAGGGGGTGGTCAGTCCCCATTTCTTTAGGTGGTAGTCAGTCCCTCATTTTTGGGAAAATGGTAGTGCCCCTCGTCTTGGAAAGGGGGGGTCAGCCCCTCAGTTTTGGGGAAGGGGGTGGTGGGCCCCCCAGTTTTGGGGAAGGGGGTCACCCCCCAGTCTTGAAAGGGGGTAGTAAACCCCTTCACTTTGGTGGTAGTCAGTCCCTTTTTTGGGAAGGGGGGGTCAGTCCTCATTTTTGGAGGTGGTAGTCGCCCCCCGTTTTGGTAGGGGGTAGTCAGCCCCCCAGTTTGGTAGGTGGGGGTCATCCCCCAGTTTGGTGGGGGTCAGTCCCTCAGTTTGGTGGGGGGGGGCAGCCCCCCAGTCTTGGTAGGTGGTGGTCCCCGTCTTGGGGGGGTGGTGGTCAGTCCTCAGTTTGGTAGGTGGGGGTCAGCCCCCAAAATTTGGTAGGGGGGGGGCAGTCCCGGGTTTGGTAGGTGGTAGTCAGTTTTTAGTCTTGGTAGGTGGGGGTCAGTCCTTCAGTCTTGGTAGGGGGGCGTCCCCAGTCTTGGTAGGTGGTAGTCAGCCCTTTCAGTCTTGGTAGGTGGTGGTCAGTCCTCAGTTTGGGGGGTGGTAGTCATTTCCCCAGTCTTGGAGGTGGTGGTCAGTCCCTCAGTTTTGGGGAGGTGGGGCCCAGTCCTCTTTTTGGTAGGTGGTAGTCCCCTAGTTTGGGGAGGTGGTAGTCAGCCCCTTTCAGTTTGGTGGTGGTGGTCAGCCCCTCAGTCTTGGTAGGTGGTGGCGTCCCCAGTCTTGGTAGGTGGTAGTCCCCCCTTTTCAGTCTTGGTAGGTGGGGGTCATCCCCGCCCCTTGGGGGGGGGGTTAAGGGTCAGCCCCTTTGGGGCCCGGGGGGGGGGTTAGTCAGCCCCCTTTCGGGGTTTGGTTTTAGGGTGGGGGTCCCCCCTTTTCACCCCTTGGTAGGTGGGGGTCACCCCTTTCCCCCCTTGGGGGTGGGGGTTTCCCCCCCTTAGTGCACCGCCTCACATTTTGGGACCGAAACTCAACCCCCAGCGGGGGGGAAAATTTTTGGGGGATGTTTTTCCCCCTCGCCCCCTGTTAACCTAGCAAAAGTAGGACCCTGGGTGTTAGTTGACTGGGGGAAAGGACATCCGGGGGGACAAGTTTGAAAAAACCCAAAAAAAATTTTGGGCAGACAACCCTTTTTGATTATGCCCTTTCTTTTATCCGGGGTGATAACCTGGGGAAAAACCCTGAACAAATTTACCTTAAACCCTGAAAACCCCAAAAAACATTACCCCCTAAAAAAGGGCCCCAACCCCCTTTAAAAGATAAATTTTTTTAGCACCTACGGGCAGGTAACCAGAGGGGGGCAGACTCCCCCACAACCTAAAAGGGGGAGCCCAACGGGGATTTTTTAAAGTCTTAGAAAATGTCCACCAAAGGGTAGGTATCTTCTGAAATTGGTAATCCCCCCTTGCAAAAAGAGGGGAAAGTATTTGCATCTGCCCTTTTAAAGACATAAAACCTTCCCACTCTTAAATGTTTGCAAGGTCACTGTGGATTTTTGAAAAGACTCATCCGAGGGTCTTAATGCGGGGTTTTTAAAAAGGGGGGGAAAAAACTGTCCGGGTTTAAGGGGAAAAGGCTTACCGGGGGCCGGGGTACAGCAGCCTGGTCCCTAAGCATCTCTGCATTTTGCCAATGCCCCTTTTTTTTTAAATATACAATTAAGTTTTAAAAAGGGGGCCCCCCCCTTTTGGAATGGGGGGGGGTTTCCCCCGGGAAACTTTTTTTTTTACCTGTTCCCCATTTTCCGGAACTGACTTACCACTTTTCGGTATGTAAAAATTTTTGGCTTCAACCCTGGGAACCGGGGGTTGTGGGGTTTAAAAATAGGTTTGAAAAAAATTGGGGAAACTAGGGAAAAAATTTTGGGTTAAACTTTTCAAATTTTTTCTTTACTAGTTGGTGGAGAAAATTATTTTTTAAAGTTTTGGGTAATTTCTTAATTTTTTGGGGGGGGGGAAACCCCATTTACCGAAACCCAAGGCACAGATAAAAAAAATTTAAAAAATTTCTTCAAGATATGCTTTGAGGTGAGGAAAAACACTGCCCCAAAACATCCTTAGTAAAAAATTTAAAAAGGGGTTTTTTTTTTTTTAAAAAATCAGCCATTAACCATCAAGGCAGTGTTGCGCCCTGAAATGGACAAAAAAGATATTTAATATTCTGTATAAGGGACCCCCCCGGGGATCAAGGCTCAACCCCTAAAAATCGTGTTTCAAATTTTTCGATTTCTGAAAATTAAAAATCCTCGTGTTTCTTTAAAGTTTTGCCCCGTCCCCTGCTCCGCCCCGGGGCAGGACGCCCGGGGAACGTTGTTTCCCCCTTAAAGGGAAAATTACCCACCCCCTTTTAAACATTCACAATACATTTGGTGTTTTTTTTTGGGGGTTTAGTGATTGTCATTGAAAAAAAGTCACCATGAGCCCCAAAAAAGTTTCCTAGTGGCCCCCCTTTTTAAAGAAAGGGGGCACCATCAACTGAAGAAAGAGATTATAGAAAAATGAGAGTGGCGACGCTGGTGAGCTTTGCCGGGGTGTACAAAGAAAACCCCATCTACTATCAGCTCATCCTGGAAAAAAGAAATGAGATCCCAAAGGGAAACAAGTTTAAAAAGGGGTTTATATGTTAACAAAAAAAAGATTGGGAAAAAGGGGTGAGGTTTAGAAATTATTGGGGGGGGGTTTAAAAAAAGATAGGGGTGATGTATTTCCCGCGAAAATTTGTAAAAGGCAAGGAAGTTGCACGCAGGGTTTTTTCAAGACAATGCCTGGAACCAGTGGGGGCAGTGTTTTTTAAAAAAAAGCAAAGGCTGGGTTTTAGAGGTTTAAGAAACGTAGTGGCCACAGTTTGTGAGGCATGGTGGGGCGCCAGCTCAAGCGGGAAAAATTTTTTGAGTGAATTTTTTGGGGGGGGGGAGGTTTTTTTTTCCCCCCCAACAAGGTTTTTGGGTGAAAAGGTTTTTTTTAAGAAAATGCCAAACAGGACCTTCATTACTTGGGGGGAAAAAAAAGGGAAACCCCCATGAAAGAATTTAACCCCTTATGATGTGCCAATCCCTTTTTGGGATTTTAAAGTCCCCCTTTTACGGGGCATCCCCAGAAAACCCCCAGACCCTTCAAAAACACAGTGTTGAAAGAATAAATTGTGGGGCTTTTAAAAAAACCCCGGAAAAGGGGTCACGGGGGAGTTTTAAAAAGGAATGGGTGACTGAGTGTTTGGCCCTAGTAAAAAAATACCTCCTTGAAAAGAAAACTGGCCCCCTGGTGGGGGACAATGCCCCTGCTCATCCTCACAACTTGCAAGAGTTGCCCCCTGACTTTTTAAAAATTTCATCAGAGTGAAGTTCCCCCCTTTTACCCCCCTTCCCCCCCACCCATGGACCAGCAGGTCTTTGGGAAATTTTTAAATTTTTAAAACCCCAAAGCAGTGGTTTCAGAAGTGTTTAATGTGCCCTCAGACACTAAATTTAAACCCTAAAGATTTCCCCGGGAAATATTTTTTCAAAAAGGTTTTAAGGGGCCTTATAGGTAATTTTTGGGGGAGGGAGTTTTTTCCCCAGGACTTTGAACTTTTTTTTGGGGAGACCACTTTTTGGGGATTGTGGGGAAAAGGGGGTTTTTTTAAAGGGGGATTTGAGGCTGACCCGACGACCCTGTGCCGGGGTTAAAAGGGGGGGTTTTTTGGGGGGAAGGGGGGGTTGGGGAGGTGAGGGGGAGGAGGGAATTTTTGGGGAAAAAAGATAGAGCTAACAACTGAAGAGGCTGCAAGAGCTTCATCGGGGAAAAAAAAGACCACGCTGAGGTTATTGCTTCACAGGAGGAGGGGGAGAGGAGGAGGTGCCATTTTTCAGTGCAAAAAGTGTGTACAAAGTGGAATGTTTTTAAACTTTTTTTTTAAAGACCCCCCCCTGAGCAAAATAAAAATGAGCCTTCTGTAACCCCCTTTCCAGTGACAGACCCCTGGTACTTCAGGGGGGAAGAGTCGCCAGAAAAGAGGATTTTACGGGTTTTTAAGGGGGGGGCTAGTGACTTCCGGGGGGCCTGGGGGATTAAAAGCCCAAAAAGGGGAAAAAACCCCCGAGGGGACTTGTTCCCCAAAATCCTTTGGGGGGGACCCCCAACCAAAAAACCCCGCCCCTGTCATCATCCCTACCTTCCAGATGCCTGCAACTCTTCAAAAAGGGAAGTAAATGTATATATATATATATAGTTTTTTTTTATTTAGTAAAATTAATTTTTTTTGGGTGAAGGGGTTAATTGTTTTTAAAATTTTTTTAGGGAAAAAAAAAAGGGGTTTCCCGAATTTCAAATTTCGGTTAAGTAAACCCCTTGAACAGATTAATTTTAAAAATGGGGGGCCACTGTACAGTGGACCCCTTTTTTTGTAATGCCCAAACCAACAATTTTTTGGGTGTATTTTTGTAATTTTAAAAGGGGGAAAAACTAGTCTTTTTAAAAATTTTTTTGGGGGAAAAAATTCTTTTGGGGAAGCACTTGAACAGCATTCGGGGAAAAAAAAAATTAAAAAGGGGGCCCAAAGGGTATCACCTACCATCCGACCCACACCTCCCTTCCCTACGACCCTAAATTTACAACCATGTTTTTTTGCATATTTTCTGGGAAATAAAAAAATTGTTTTTGCTGTACACAGTGTTTCCCCCAAACCATACAGTATAAAATCCATACTAAACATAAAAGAAAAAAAAAAAAAATACCAAAATAAAAAAAATAAAATAAAATATTACATAATGTGATGCTGATATTTTTGGGGGGGGTTCAACTTACCCATTTTGGGCTTTTTTAAAACCTTTTTAACCAAGTCGGTTTTTAAGGGCGGGGGGGGTTTTATTTATTTTTTTATTTTTTTTTAAAAAGTCGGGGGTTTTTCCCCCCCCGGGAAAAAAAGAAAAAAATTTCCCCAAAAAAATACTTTCATCATCATTCAACACTTTTTACCCCCATACATAATCACTGTCTTTGCAGAGGCGTAGATACGACAGTTTTGGGAAAAGTCCCCCTTTTTAAATGTCAATTTTCCCAGACCCCCCCTTTTTAAAAGGGGATAGTACAGTGGTCCCCCTTTTTGCATCTCCAAAAACCCAAAATTTATGTAAGTGTATTTTTTTAAGTGCTGTTTTTAAATGTATTTTTTTTAAAAAACTAACCTACTTTACATTATTTCTTGGGAAATAAATTGCCGGGGTTTTGGGGGGGCAGCATTCTAAAACCCAATTTTTTTAAAAAAAGGGAATTGTACTTCCCATTTCCAGGACTCCGTTCGGGGGAAACTATAATCGGTTTTTTAATCCCTTCACTAAATATTACCCTGCTCACACTCCAACAGCTTTCCGGGGCCCAAAAAACCCTTCCCCCCATTCACCCCCTTTCAAAACCCCCACACGCTTCGGAAGTCCAAGCCTCTCCCCTAAAAACCCTCCCCTTTTCCCTCCCCCCAAAACCCCTTTTAAGGCCCCCCCCCCTCCTTCCCCTTCCCCCCACAGATTTATAGCCTGTCATTCATTTGATCCATTTTTTTAAAAAAAACCCCCAAAAACCCTCTTCACCCCCCTGGGTAATATTTTTAAAACCCCCCCCTCCCCCCAAATTTTCCCCCCCGAATTTGGGATTTTAAATTTTTCCCACACATTGTTTATATAATTTTTTTATTATCATATAAATTTTTTTATTTTATTTTTTTTAGTATTAAAAAAAAATTTCCCCCAAAAAAATTATTTTTTTTTTTTTTTAAAACACCCTTTCCCCCACTTAGGGGAAAAAAACCCGGGAACTTTCCCCGACTTAAAAAATTCCCAAAAGGGGGGACAAACCCAAAAAACTTAAACTCCCTTTCCCCTTAAAACCCCAAAAAATTTTTTCCGCCGTGGGCCCCCGGGCCGAATCCTTTTTTAAAGGGGGGGGGCCCATTCCAAAAATAAATAAAAACCTTTTGGTTTATTTCAAACAGGCCCCGGGGTGAAACCGAAAAAAAAAAAATTTTTAACCCCCCCTCCCAAAATTTTTAATACCCCCCCCTGGGGGCCCAAACCCCCCTAGGGTTTGGGGGTTTCCCCCTTTTAAATTCCCCCCCAACCCCCCTTAGTTTGGAAAGCCCCCACCTTCCCAAATTTTTTTAAAAAATTTAAAAGGGGACCCCCGGTTTTTACGATATTTTTGGCCCAGAATGCTGTTCAAGTCCCCCTTCCCAAAAAAATTTATCCCCCAAAAAGGGAAAAATGTAAAATAGACTAGCCCTTTTTTGACCCCCCAAAAAAACATAAAAGGCCTTTTAAAAAAAATTAAAAAAAGGTTGATTTGGGACCATCGAACCGGGTACCACTGTCTTTCCAAACACTCACCCATCACTGTTTTTAAAGAGGCATGCTCCTTCAGTTCAAAAAATGCAAATATCTCCCCCCCCCAAAATTTCCACCACACTAGAGTGGCACCATACCTAAAAATTTCCGGGGGAAGGTTCCTAGGGGCAATGCCCCCCTGGCCCAAAACTTGGGGGAGGCTTCCTGGGATCAGGGTCTTTTATTTAAACCCGTCTGTTACTGTTGGGGCCCCCGCAGACAACATACGATCAGCCAGTGGTCTTTTGGGAATCCCCTTTTGTGTGCTGGGAGGCAATTTTTAAAAATCTTGGGCACCTGACACTTATTTTTTTTCTCTTTGCCCCTGTTTTTTATTGGGGGGTGGGGGGGTTTCATCTCCGCCCCAAAAATTTTGCTTTTTTTAGGGGGAAAATTTAAGTACAGTGGTTTTCCCCACCTAACACAAAATTCATTCCGAAGCCTGCTCAATCCCCAAAACAATTTTTTTCCTTAAAAAAAGTCCTAGGTTAGTCTATTTCAGACCCCCAAAAATACATTTCCAAGCACTTACAATATTATACTTCTAATTTACGATTTCCAGTGCTCTTAGGGGGGGTCCACTGTACAAAGAGAGCCACTGGCAGTGGATCTTAGAATGCTGTTAGTGTTGCAAGGGAAACTTTGTCTTTTATTAGTGATCTGTTTAGTTTTTATGGGACAATTTTATATGGTGGGAAACTACCAGTGAATTAAGTAAAAAGGAAGATTTATTGTCTTTTATATCCCACTCTTCGAGGTTAAGTAATTACAGCCTCCCTCACTTAATGACGTTGTTCGGTTCTTAAGAGTAGGTCAGTAAGCGAATTGGTCGTTAAGCAAGGAGCATACTATACTGGTAGTGGGTTTGTGTCAGCCATCTTTAGATATTTTTTAAAGTAACCTTTGCACCATTTATAACATTTCTGGTATATTTTTAAATGTTTAAACAGTAGTATATTGTAATAAACAATAGAGGAAATCGCTCTTATATAAATTGTTTAGGTTTGCATACTGGTTTGTGAGTGGTCGGTAAACGAGTACGTCGATAAGTGAGGAGAAGCTCTTCAGTGGACCTCGTTTTTGTAATTAATCCGCTCCAGAGAGTATAACTAATGGCAAATTGACGATTTGCGAATCCATTTTCCCCATAAGAAATAATGTAAATCCAATTAATTCGTTCCAGACACCCAAAAGTATTAAAACAAAAAAATTTTGACATGAAATATAGATGTACATACACAGAAAACAATGGGACATGAAGAATAAAACAATACAGCCTCTCCTCACTTAACGACGGAGATAGGGGCCTAAGACCCCGTCGGTAATGATTTCGCCGCTAATCGAGGAATGACCCCTTACTGACACTTCAAAAGTGTCACCACCCCTCCCTCTCCTCACCTTCTCCCACTCTCTGTATAGCCCCCAGCCCCACACCTCCGATACCTCCCCATATACGTATGTCAGTTTTTATAAATTTGGGAGTCTTTATCACATCTGTCTATCTGTCTGCCTGACTGAATGACTTACTGACTTGACTGAATGACTTGACTGAATGAATGACTTGACTGAATAAAAAAAAGACTGAATAACTTGACTGAATAAAACTTGACTGAATAATACTTGACTGACTGAATGAATGACTTGACTGAATGACTTACTGACTTACTGAAAAAGAGTGTATATTTCTGAATGGTCGAGGTCACTTTTTTTATGGTGTTGTGACAAGTACTCACCTATTTGTGGTTGCAGGGGTCGAGTCAGAGAACTGATGACAGCACTGCTGCAGGGAACCTCCGCTTGTGTCATGTTTATTATCATGAAATATGTATGACATTTAAAGTGCCCAGAGTGATTATTATTATTTATTATTATTATTATTATTATTTTTTTTTTTTAAAAACCATCTTGAAGACTTTAAAAGCTAGTGTACTGAGTGGCTGTAAGAAGGAGATTGAGATGTTTAGAATGCAGACACCCAAACCTATGGCATACAATAATTTTTTTTTAATTTTCGGAGAGCCCGTCGTAACTCCGAGTTGTCGGTAAACGAGTACGGGTAAGTGAGGAGGCTGTAATAACATGACACTTACCTTTATTGAAGATTCTTCTTTGTATGGAAGACAGGAGGAGGGAAGAATGTAGAATTACTGTTTGGAAGGGAATCCCCTTCCATGAAGTCTTCAGGACAAGTCCTTTCTGGGGTTACTTCTCCTTTGTTTTTTAATGCCACTTGGACCAGCTTGAGAGTCACTGCACACCTGTGGCACTAAATATCTGTCCAGAGAGCTCTGTTTCTGGTGTCTCTTTAAAATTTCCCTAAAATGGGACACAAGATTGTCATTGAACATGTCGCGACACGGCCTGTAACAGCTTTTGCAGGGTGATGTTCCTCCATAAATGATTGCACTCACTCCACTTTGCACAAATGTCCTTAACTTGAAGAAGGCACCTTCTTCCACTCTTCTCTCCTCCTCTGAAGCAATTTCCTGAGCTGTGGTCTGTTGCTATTGCAGATGAAGGTCTTTCAGCTCTTCAGTAGTTAGCTCTTCATTGTGGTCCTCCACCAACTCTTCCACATCCTCGCCACTCAAATCCAACCCCATGGAATTCCCAATGCCACAATACTTTCCACAACTGGCACGGCTCCTCAGGGTCAGCCCCAAACCATTCAAAATCCCTCTTGGACACAATCTGGCCACAATTTTATCCAAGCAGAGTTCAAAGTCCTGGAAGTCACTCCTCCCAAGTCTTACCTATAAGGTTTATGCAGTGGAGGATTTTGAAGTGATCTTTCCAATACTACGAGTACACCATGGCAAACACAATACTTTCACCAAAATCACGTCTACACCAGTGGAAAGAAACAACTGTGGCTGAGATGTATCTTTTCTTGCCACAATAATGCTTATGCCACATGTGTATAAGCACAATGTCAAATCATATTGGTCAACAGACCGCCTGATTTCAACCCCAGGTTTCAGTGATATACCAGTGAATCGATTTCTGCTACTATTACGTATGCTACACTTATCAGACAAAACAAGGCCTGCCAGAAACGACAGGTTATATAAGATTTGCTGCTTCTATGAGGAAACCCAAGAAGCAGCAAAGAAAAGTCCTCTTCAAGATCCCCCACCTATGCTGCTATTATGAAACTGCAGGCTACCACATCAAAAATTCTCCAAGCTTCTACTCAACCTACCGCTACCAACATCGCACCTGACTGTAACCCAACTACAATCTACTATTGTATGGTTTATGCTCATATGCATAATGTTGCTGTTCCTGGGACTTTCAACACTTCTATTAATGAACTCTTCAAGTTAAACAACATGCCAGAGTTCAAATTCCCAGCTTCTCCACCATCATCTCTCATTCTCAACACCAACAAGCATCCTGCCATCGTTTCTCTACCTGAAATTCACTCCCAAGCTGATGCTCCTCCACCACCACCAACACCAACTTCAAGTGACGTTGCAAATATTCCTTCCACCAATGAGGAACCATCGCTTGCAGAGACCCACCAATCAGCATCGCCCTTGGCTTCTGAACCCTCCACTCATTTGGACCACTCACATCTCTCTCTCCTGCTGCTCCTCCACCACCTGCCAAAAGAGCAAAAACTACTTCACCCGAAGCCTACAAGCCAACATATGTTATTATCGCTGACGTCTCCTTCTTTACTGCAGACCAAGAGGGAAATGACCTGTCTTTAACTGCAATTTACAACCGTCTTAACTCCGGGAGGATCAAGTTCACCATTGACAAAGGAAATCCCTTGACGCTTCAACACGTGATAAAAAATACTTCTGACAGCATGTGAAACTCCAGAACGTAGGACTCATAGGATTTTTATCATTGTCTTGCTGCATTTTTCATTTGAAAAACTCACCAATGGCATCGATACCGACGACGTACAAAGCCTTCCCAACTTCTAAATTCTACGTTTCCACTAACAACTCCATCGACCAATCATCATCATATACGCTGATTTTACTCTGCCTGTTGACAAATTACAGTGGACCCTCGGTTAACAAAATTAATCCGTTCCAGGAGCTATTACTTAATCTGAATCTTTCGTATACCGAACCCTTATTTCCCATAAGAAATAATGTAAATACAATTAATCTGTTCCACAAAAAAATATTCACAATAAATATAATATAAATAACATTTACTTACCTTTATTGAAGAGACTTGCAGGCATCTGGAAGATAGGGATGATGACAGGGGGAGGGTGTTAGTGGTTGGAAGGGAAATCCCCCTCCAAAAGGACTTCAGGTAACAAGTCCCTCTCTGGGGTTACTTCCCTTTTTGGTCTTTTAATGCCACTAGGACCAGCTTGAGAGTCACTAGAACTCTTCTTAGAAAAATAACTGTCCAGAGTCCTCTGTTTCTGGCGACTCTTTAATACTTAACTGAAGTGCAACATGGCTCTGTCACTGAAGTGGTTGCACAGAAGGCTCATTTCAGCTTGCTCAGGGTGGTGTCTTTCAACAAATGTCTGCACCTTATTCCACATTGAACAAATTTCCTTAATCTCTGAAGAAGGCACCTCCTTCACTCTCTCTTCCTCCTCCTGTGAAGCAATAATCTCAGCTGTGGTCTGTTGCTGTTCCAGATGAAGCTCTTGCAGCTCTTCAGTTGTTAGCTCTACCCTGTGCTCCTCCACCAGCTCTTCCACATCCTCACCACTCACCTCCAACCCCAGGCTGTTCCCCAATGCCACAATATCTTCCACAACAGGCACAGGGTCGTCAGGGTCAACCTCAAATCTTTCAAAATCCCTCTTTTCAACACAATCCGGCCACAGTGGTCTCCAAGCAGAGTTCAAAGTCCTGAAGTCACTCCTCCCAAGCCTTACCTATAAGGCCTAGGCAATGCACGATATTGAAGTGATCTTTCCAGAACTCTCTTAGGATCAATTCAGAGTCATTGGTCATATTAAAGCACCTCTGAAACACTGCTTTGGTGTACAGTTTCTTGAAGTTTGCAGTGACC
>WNWK01054761.1:0-11457 GCA_009830355.1 Cherax destructor
GTTAGAATTGTTCATGATGCCAATGATATGTATTTTTATATTGTCTTGTGCTTTATTGTCAGTATGTTGCATTGTATTTGGGTTTCATTGTATTCTTTTTTTTTTACTTGGAATTTTGAAGCCGAGATTCATGTGTGTTTATACACATGGGTGTTTGGTTGTATTATTGTAATATCCTGTACTGGTTATAAGGTCATATTGATTTGTGTGTATGTATAATGTCTTTTAAATAAAATATAAAAAAAAAAACTGACTATCTGACCATTGTAACAGCAAGGCACTCCTATACCGTGTTGGTCATAACATTTCATTTCAGTGTTATGATTGTGTTGTAGCGAGTGTGTAATGTCAATGGGATTCTGACCCAGGAAATATTTTTGATATTGGGAGGTAATGATATAGGAAAGTAATGTTTTGGCAATAGAGTTGTAGAAGAGTGGAAGGTAGTCCGAGGTAGCATTGCTACCTTGGTTGGAGGAGGCGTGTGTTGGACCCACCTAGGCCAGTAGGCCTACTGTGGTGTTCCTTCATTCATGTGTTTTTGAGTGAACAAAGCAGAGAGGTGAACTCAAATCACAGAGTTCATGATCTGGCACATTACTGCTGGATTCATGAGGAAAGGTAGCGCTAAACACGCAGGGGGGTCATATAGCGCCTGGCTTGATTTAAGGAACTAGAGCAACATGATACATGAGCACCCATATATAGTAAGCTTATTCAGGTATACACAAATACAGTTACATAGATTATCATAGATAGCTGCATATGTGTAGAGAACCTTGGATAACCCCCCCAAAAAAGTCAGTGACTTATTTCCATATATAATTTTGCGGTTTCCTGGCGCAATAACATACCACCTCTGATTTAAAAAAATCATGGTGGTGTCCTCACTCATTTCACTCACCAGTGGACGTGAGAGAACTCGTGTAATGTGATAATTAACTCAGGTAAAATGGTGATAAATACGAAGGCTTAATCCTTACTCCTTAAGGAGGCGGCTGTTGTTGTAGGGGTTATAGGGCCACTAAGAGGCGACGCTGTATCGAACCCGGCTTCCCGGTGTTTATGGAAGATATATTACACAAAGCTGGACCTTGAAAAGTAAGCTTATTCATGTACATGTACACATAAATATTTACATAAATTATCATACATAGCAACATATGTGTAGATTACCTAGGATAAACCCAAAAAGTTAGACAAAAATGACTCATTTCCATTGGGCTCCTCGTAATGAGCTTGACTCTATCATCATTACTGATTCTATGTCATCACTGAAGGCTCTTGACTCATATAATGACTCTAACAGCATGCTCATTGGAGAAGCCAGGTATAGATACTCAAAAATCCAGGACAAAGGAATTAATGTACAATTGCTATGGATCCCATCACACATTGGATTACTCCTTCATGATAAAGTTGATATGTTAGCCAAGAAGAGCACCCAGAAGGAGAATTGAGTTATGAAAATGTAATGCAATATTGATATCATTTTTTTACTTAGGTTTAGTTTTTTTTTTTTCAATGTTTAGCTAGGTTGGGTTTAGTGATTTAACATGTTTTTTTTGCGAATATTTGACAATGTTTTCCATATTTTCGTCTTTTATGAGACATAATGTTTTGTAAATTTTGAGTTAGAAGTAGTTTTGTACGATACACTTTCACTGTCAGTGGTGTTTGACAGTGGGAGGGTCTTTCCCTTCCATATAATTTTGGTAGAGTGGTTGCAAATAAGATGAAGAAGTAGGTAGGGGATTTTATACTGTGATGCATATGTCATGATTGTATTTTTTTGATAACTTTGGTATGCTTAGTTTTCTTTGAAATTATTTTGTTGTTTTGGCATGTTTTAGTGTATGTTGTGGCAATGTTATGTATTGTTACTTTTGGGCGATAAGGATTTTTTTTCCTTATTGTAAGTGATAAACTGTTCTGTACTATGTTATGTCGAATGATGCAGAACGGTTTTTGTTCTTGCAGTCATATGGTTATGTACATAAGGTTTTAAATAAAATATAAAAAAAAGAAGGAGAATGTAGAATATAACTTTGGTATATCTGTGTCTAGCATTAGGAATAATATTAGGAGAGAAGTAAATAATGAAAATGATTGCTATAGGAATGCAGTTAGAAGCCTGAGTAGATCTATAACCCACTATGATAACATGAACACAGATAAACATGTTTATGGAGCCACTTGCAATGTGAACAGACTGACTGATGTTGGACTCTTGGATGTCACTACCGCCCGCCTCCGGCTGGGTTACAAGTATCTTTGGCAGGTTAAATCACCACCATCAGATGTATACCAAACAAGATGTAAACTTTGCCAGTTGGATTATTGTCACACCCTGCGTCATTATGTACTGGAGTGCGATAAAATTAATGAATTCAGAGACTACTCACTCAGAAATGTTCAAGATATGTCAAAGTATATTTTATCCACAGTGGTATATTACAGACCATTCTGGAAAAATACCCTGACTTTGCTCCCTGTAAATAAAGCATTGACACGTGTGTGTGTGTGTGTGTGTATATATATATATGTGTACTCACCTAATTCACCTAATTGTACTCACCTAATTGTGGTTGCAGGGGTCGAGACTCAGCTCCTGGCCCCGCCTCTTCGCTGTCTGCTACTGGGTCTCTGCTCTCCCTGCTCCATGAGCTTTATCATACCTTGTCTTAAAACTATGTATGGTTCCTGCCTCCACTATATCTTTCTCTAGTCCATTCCACTTCCTGACTACTCTGTGGCTGAAGAAATGTTTCCTGACATCCCTTTGACTCATCTGAGTCTTCAGCTTCCAGTTGTGTCCCCTTGTTTCTGTGTTCCCTCTCTGAAACAACCTGTCACTATCTACCTTGTCAATTCCCCGCAGTATTTTGTATGTCGTTATCATGTCTCCTCTGACCCTTCTTTCCTCCAGTGTTGTTAGTCCTATTTCCCTCAATCTTTCTTCATAAGACAGACCCCTGAGTTGTGGAACTAACCTTGTCGCAAACCTTTGCACTTTCTCTAGTTTCCTTACGTGCTTGACCAGGTGTGGGTTCCAGACTGGTGCTGCATATTCTAGTATGGGCCTGACGTATACGGTATACAGTGTCTTGAACGATTCCTTGTTAAGGTAACGGCACGCTAATCTAAGGTTTGCCAGACGCCCATATGCTGCCGCAGTTATCTGGTTGATGTGTGCCTCCGGAGACGTGCTTGGCGTTATACTCACTCCAAGGTCTTTCTCCTTTGCCGAGGTTTGTAGCCTTTGTCCGCCTAGCTTGTACTCTGTCAGCGGTCTTCTTTGCCTTTCTCCGATCCTCATGACTTTGCATTTGGAGGGATTGAATTCGAGAAGCCAACTGCTAGACCAGATGTCGAGCTTGTCCAGGTCTGTTTGCAGCCCTGCCTGGTCCTCTTCCGATGTGATTCTCCTCATTATTTTCACATCATCCGCGAATAGAGACACTTCTGAGTCTATCCCGTCCGTCATGTCATTTACATATACCAGGAATAACACTGGTCCTAGGACTGACCCCTGCGGTACACCGCTCGTCACAGGCGCCCACTGTGATACCTCACCACGCACCATGACCCGTTGTTGCCTCCCTTTGAGGTATTTCCTGATCCATTCCAGTGCCCTTCCTGTTATACCTGCTTGTTCTTCCAACTTCTTTACTAATCTCATGTGAGGAACTGTGTCGAAGGCCTTCCTGCAGTCCAGGAAAATGCAATCAACCCACCCTTCTCTCCTGCCTTACCTCTGTTACTTTATCACAGAACTCTAGGAGGTTTGTTACACAGGATTTGCCTTCCCGGAATCCGTGCTGTCTGGTGTTTATTATCCTGTTCCGCTCAAGGTGTTCCACCATTCTTTTCCTGATGATTTTCTCCAGGACTTTGCACACTATACATGTAAGTGACACCGGTCTATAGTTTAGTGCCTCTTTTCTGTCTCTTTTTTTAAAAATGGGGACTACGTTGGCCTTCTTCCATACCTCAGGTAGCTGCCCAGTTTCAAGGGATGTGTTGAATATTATGGTAAGTGGCACACTCAGTACCTCAGCTCCTTCCCGAAGAACCCACGGGGAGATATTGTCCGGACCCATTGCCTTTGAGGTATCGAGGTCACTGAGTAACTGCTTCACTTCCTCCTCAGTTGTGTGTATGCCCTCTAGCACTTGGTACATCCCTTGTTGGTGACGAACCATGTCTTGTCTACCCAGCTGCCTTCCTTCCTCCATTGTGAATACTTCCTTAAACCTCAAGTTGAGCTCCTCACATACCTCTTGATCATTACTTGTGAGTTCCCCATCTTCTCTCCTCAGCCTTATCACCTGGTCCTTGACTGTTGTCTTCCTTCTGATGTGACTGAACATCAGTTTCGGGTCGGACTAAACTTTCGATGCTATGTCGTTTTCGTACTGTTTCTGGGCCTCCCTCCGTACTTGTACATACTCGTTTCTAGCTCTTCTACTATGTGTGTGTGTGTGTATATGTATGTGTATATGTGTGTGTGTGACCCAACAATTAAAATTTGCACCAACAAACTCATTACAGTTGTGGCTGGGTGTAGACTAATAGATTGCTCATTGCTTTATAATTTGTTCATGAGTGCAACCATGTACAGACGTAAGTTAATTTACTTACATGATTCATTACCTTGTAACTAGTGAATTCATTACCATTGTACCTTGTTCAGCTATCAAAACTTTGGGGCCCAGTCTTTGGACCCTATATATACCTCTGTAATCTGCAAATACTTTTGTAACTTGTCATGATTGTGACCATCTGAGTTCATTACCTTTGTAACTTGCTCAGCTATCAAACTTTGAGGTCCAGTCCCTGGACCCATTATGTACCTCTGTAATCTTTTGACTACCGTCCACAGGATGGATATGGGGTGCATAATAAAGATATCAAACTAACTAACTGACTGATGTTGTAGTTGCCAGGCTTAGACTTGGCTACAAGTACTTCTGGCAGTTTGGGAAGACACACAGATGATGATCAAACTAAATGCAAATTATGTGATCAGGAATATAGTCACTTGAACACTGTGCTTAATTGTCCACTTATTGAGGAATACAGAGACAGACAATATAATAACCTATGAGACATGTCAAGATATCTTATTAATGAAAATAAGATACCAGTTATACTAAGCAAATTTCCTAAATTTGCTTGTAACAGATAAGTGAACTGTAGATTTAAACCCAAATGTACAATTGTTAACCCTTTTGGGGCCTCGTTCCTAGGCCTTTTGTGTATCCATATGCTCTTGCGCTACCGTCCACATGATGGATATGGGGTGCACAATAAACTAGCCACTTCGGTGGCAAAATCTAATCTCCATGAATGTGCCTATCTGTGCTCATGCTAACATGAGCATAGATGGGCATGTTTATGGAGCAACTTGCAATGTGAACAGACTGACTGATGTTGTAGTGGTCAGGCTTAGGCTTAGCTACAAGTACTTCTGGCAGTTTGGGAGAGACACAGATGATTATCAAACTAAATGCAAATTATGTGATCAGGCATATGGTCACTGTCTTGAACACTATGTGCTTAATTGTCCACTTATTGAGGAATACAGAGATAGACAGTATAATAACCTAAATGACTTCTCAACCATAGGATCAAATTTTGCCAGTAAAATCCCAGATACCAACGCCCGAGCAAGTGATTACCTAGATGGGAATTTCCCATCCTCCTTCTATCTTGCACCTACTGGGCCCACTGAAGTCACCATGATAATCAAGTCACTTAAAAATAAATCAGGGAATCTGTCTCAAGTCCCGCTATTATTATACAAGCGAGCCGCCCATGTCCTTTCACATGCTATTTCATTACTTTTTAACAAATCACTAGAAACTAGCACTTTCCCGACACTACTCAAAACAGCTAGGGTTACACCAATACACAAAGGTGGTGACCCCACAGACGTAAACAACTATAGGCCAATATCAAACTTACCGTTGCTATCCAAAATCTTCGAGAAACTTGTGCACAAGAGATTATACTCGTTTATAACGACACAAAGCATACTCAACCCCTGCCAATTTGGCTTCAGAAAAGATAAAAGCACTAACGATGCAATCGTTAAAATTATAGACCTGCTTTACACAGCACTCAAAACTAAGGAATATCCATTAGGACTTTTTATTGACCTATGGAAAGCTTTCGACACAGTAAACCACAGCATCCTACTCCACAAACTTGACCACTATGGTATAAGAGGTCATGCACTTGCATACTTCAAATCCTACCTTACTAATAGGTATCAGTACTCACCTAATTGTACTCACCTAATTGTGGTTGCAGGGGTCGAGACTCAGCTCCTGGCCCCGCCTCTTCGCTGTCTGCTACTGGGTCTCTGCTCTCCCTGCTCCATGAGCTTTATCATACCTTGTCTTAAAACTATGTATGGTTCCTGCCTCCACTATATCTTTCTCTAGTCCATTCCACTTCCTGACTACTCTGTGGCTGAAGAAATGTTTCCTGACATCCCTTTGACTCATCTGAGTCTTCAGCTTCCAGTTGTGTCCCCTTGTTTCTGTGTTCCCTCTCTGAAACAACCTGTCACTATCTACCTTGTCAATTCCCCGCAGTATTTTGTATGTCGTTATCATGTCTCCTCTGACCCTTCTTTCCTCCAGTGTTGTTAGTCCTATTTCCCTCAATCTTTCTTCATAAGACAGACCCCTGAGTTGTGGAACTAACCTTGTCGCAAACCTTTGCACTTTCTCTAGTTTCCTTACGTGCTTGACCAGGTGTGGGTTCCAGACTGGTGCTGCATATTCTAGTATGGGCCTGACGTACACGGTATACAGTGTCTTGAACGATTCCTTGTTAAGGTAACGGAACGCTAATCTAAGGTTTGCCAGACGCCCATATGCTGCCACAGTTATCTGGTTGATGTGTGCCTCCGGAGACGTGCTTGGCGTTATACTCACTCCAAGGTCTTTCTCCTTTGCCGAGGTTTGTAGCCTTTGTCCGCCTAGCTTGTACTCTGTCAGCGGTCTTCTTTGCCCTTCTCCGATCCTCATGACTTTGCATTTGGAGGGATTGAATTCGAGAAGCCATCTGCTAGACCAGATGTCGAGCTTGTCCAGGTCTGTTTGCAGACACTTCTGAGTCTATCCCGTCAGTCATGTCATTTACATATACCAGGAATAACACTGGTCCTAGGACTGACCCCTGCGGTACACCGCTCGTCACAGGCGCCCACTGTGATACCTCACCACGCACCATGACCCGTTGTTGCCTCCCTTTGAGGTATTCCCTGATCCATTCCAGTGCCCTTCCTGTTATACCTGCTTGTTCTTCCAACTTCTTTACTAATCTCATGTGAGGAACTGTGTCGAAGGCCTTCCTGCAGTCCAGGAAAATGCAATCAATCCACCCTTCTCTCTCCTGCCTTACCTCTGTTACTTTATCATAGAACTCTCATAGAAATTCTATGAGATTCATGGTGAGGTGGGGAGGACCAGATGGCACTGGGGTGGGGTGGGTGGAGAGGGAGGCGCTGCATTGGTGGGGGGAGCGCTTTTGAGGCAGTGCTGGGATTTGGTGAGAAGTCTGGTGGTGATGCAGCAACCTCATACTTTGAAGGCGAGTGTGATGGAGAGGGTGGGAGGTGGGGGAATGGTGGTTGAGGGAAGGTGACGTATCCCGTGTATGATTGGGTTAAGACTTGGAAGAGGTTTAAAGAGTTGCATGTTCATTCAAGAGATAGAGAATTGATGTACAGGTTTTTGCATGGGGTCGTGGCTTTAAAAGCTTTGCTGTACCAGATGGGTCTTGTGAGAGAGGGGTGCTGCAGTAGATGTGATTTGGAAGAAACTAGTATGCATGCCATTTATTTTTGCGAATTTTTGGATCCTATAAGAGTGTGGATAGCATGTGTGGTAAGATATATGGGAGGGGGAGGTGTTGTTGTTTTGAGGGCTATGTGTCTAGACATTGGGGGTGTAGTGTCACAGGTGAGACTTGGTTTAGTTAGTTTAATATCTTTATTATGCACCCCATACCCATCCTGTGGGCGGTAGTCAAAAGATTACAGAGGTACATAATTGGTCCAGGGACTGGACTCCAAAGTTTTGATAGCTGAACAAGTTAAAGCGGTAATGAACTAGATCTGGTCACAATTATGACCATGTTACAAAGGTAATGAGCTCCAGGTAGAGCTGGTCACAATCATGACGGTTACAAAGGTAATGAACTAGATCTGGTCACAATCATGACAAGTTACAAAGGTAATGAATCATAAACATGTCCATACATGGTTACAATCATGAACAAATTACAGAGTAATGAGCAATTAACAAACATTCTAGGGAATGCATCCATTGCCCCAACAACAGATGTTGCAAGGTGCCTGTCCCTCTTCGGCAGGACAGCCAGACAGCCATTGCAAACAGCAGCAGGTTGGGCCAGGATCTCCTGCTTGCAGGAGCACCATCGACCCTCCCCATGAGGTCCAAGAGGTCAGCGACTCCGCTATCAGTCCGAGGGAGAGCTGCCCTGGGGACGTGTCAACGTCCTGGTGGACGCCAATTTGATTGCAGATCCCAGGCCCTCTGTCTGCTGGGAGGGGCTGTTGGTTGTTCCCACCTGGAGCCCTCCGGGTGCCCAGACATTCACCGTGCGCACGGATGTTGAAGCTTGAGGAACTGAGTGCACACTGCCTGTGGCACACCTGACAGCTGCCTCGCAGCCGAACTCCATGGCGCTGTCCCTGCAGTGGAAGTTCTCGTGAGCCCGGCACACCCTGTGCCATCGCTGACATCGTGGGCTGGGAGGGGAAAAGTACCCTCTACAGTTGGGGTAGTGGTGAGACTTGGTATTTATTATTTGATGGTTGATTTTGTATGTGTGTCATGACGACTGAGGGATAAGGGGGTTAGGGAACGGATCAAGGCGGTGGCTGGTACTATATATAGGACTAAATGTAGAAATCATGTAGTGTATGGGAAAAGGTGGGATAGGTCTTTTGTACAGGAGTATAGGATGATGACGTTGCGTGATTTATATAAGGCGTAGGTCGAGGATTCGACGCAGGGAGGGGGGTTGGTGAGGAGGGCGAGGAGGGGGGTTTGTGTGTGCTGTAAGGAATAGAGGTTATTTGTAGAAGGGGGAGGGGTGGAGTGTGTGTTTTGGGAGGGAGGAGGGTTAGTTTTTCCCACCCTTGTTTCCATTTTTTCTTGTTTTTTTTTGTTTAATTTCCTGTTGGTTAGGTGTTTTTTGTCTGATGAATGTTGTGTGTACGGACTCAAGACGGGGGAGTTTTTTTTTTTGGGGTAGTGGGGTGTCAGGGGGATGGCGTTGGTTTTCATTTGGGTAGATGTTGGGTGTTAAAGGTGTCGTGTGATTGGAGTGAATGAGTGTGGAGCGTTTTTCCTGTTTTTTTTCAGACAGGAAAGAACCAGGGTTTTTTCCCAGAATTTTTTTTTCTGTTTCATGCTAAGGTTTTTTTTTCCCTGTTTATACTTACACTGATTGTGACAGTGTAACTGAAATGTGTGTTGACAGCAAAGTTTTTGTTTTAACTGCATGAATGTTGGTGCGCGTGAGAGGCATGTATGGGGACCTGCACTAATCTAATGAGTCTAGTAAACGATCATATGTTTGTACAATATGTTCTATGCATATCACGAGAGGTGGATACCTAGTGTTGAGGTATTGGACAGTTCCACCAGTTTTTTTAGGGGCCCATACCTGTATGTGCAGGTACAAGGTTTGGCAAGGATACCTATTGTGGAAAATATTGGTATTTTCCGAAAGTTGTAATTGATAAACTTTCCAATATGAATAGATATCATTGCTGTGTTGCTGTTGGCTTAACATTAACTGAAAAGAACCAACGAATTCACACGCATGCGCGAGATGCCTGGTGAAGTGGGCAGGGAGCTGGGTAGAGGGGAATAGGCAGAGAGTGAACAGGGAGCCTACCGACCCGATCAGGTGGTGAGATGGCCTGTCGAATTTGGAGACTCCGTCCACCAAATCGGATTTAATTACCTCCTTTCGTAATGTGGAGGAATATCCAGTGCCGCGGCGAATATAAAGTGAGACAATCGGTCCAGGAGGTCCAGTAATAGGACAATAATTGTGAAATAAGGTGCCGCCGGCGAGTGACGCGGTCATAGGCCTATTTTGAACTGAGTGAAATAACCATACGGCAGGATAAAGTCATAACCCTGATGCAGGGGAGTTTCGTCTTAGAAGAGACTGAAATATATTCGATGAACTTTGGGAAATGGTGAATATAGTGAAACCGAGTTGTAAATAATCAGGGTTGATTGTACCGGGTGAGGCTAGCTTGGTACGCCATACCCCGACCGCCATATTGGAGCGGTTGAAATGAACTAACATATCGCAAGTTATCTACTCGAAATTCAAGTATCAAGACTGTGAATGTGTATAAACTAGTGGGGCATTAAGCCGGGATATACGTAATATGTAAAGTTATACGTATAAACAGTACAAAAGGTCGGATTAGTGAGAGGATCTGATTCGCTACACCGACCAACCACATGTTAACTAACGCTCGGTCTCGTGGGCGTATAAGAGTGCACGGAAATTAACCTTCCTTGACTCGACGAGACAGCTAACACCATCGCGATCGAATCAGATCGCAGGAGGACGTCAACAACGGAACGACTCCCTCATCTAAAGCTAAGTACCATACTGTCGTCTTTATTGTTGGCCAATGATATTGTTACGCACAGTAGATGTACTTTAGCTAGGTCAACGAGCTACGATACACCGCTATGATGCTGTTAATTAGGTGAGTGTTGGTCATGTTAATTTAACTGAGTTCTCTACCTCTTCTCCTGATAGTTCAGTTGTTTAATAACCAATACAGTCCACTTAAATTTAACCTAACATAATTATAATAAATGATCTTCTCAGATTTATTTATACTGGTCCAGAGTGCAGTGGGCTAACGAGAATATTGAAGGTACCCCCTCGGTGCGGCCAGGAGCGGGTAAAGTTCTCACATACCTTAAAGGGAATGACTGCGGTAAAAATTATATGAGTCGGTCATCTCCTGGGAGTTGTTTATTGCTAGTGGCGGTGTCCCAGATAGACTTCTCTCACAATTCCCCACAGCGCCCGTTGGTCCGTCCTGAACCGGATGTGATTAGTGAATTAATCATTATTGAATTAATTAATTAATAAATAAGTGACTGATCATAGGAAGTGAGTATAGAGTACACAGTTAATTAATTGTGTGGTGGACAGTAATTAGTCCAATTAATTGCTAGCACAGGCGTGGCTACGCATTCTGTAAGAGTGGGTGTGAGAACAAATCTTTATAAACTTTCAAAGCATTTCAGACGTCAGTGGTTATTACTCCTGGCCAAATCATGACCGAAACCGGTGGTTCCCCATGCCGGTGGCAAAACCATGGATAGCCAAGAAAGCGGTCGTTGCAAGTCGCAAGGGACACGTAAC
>WNWK01054762.1:0-11457 GCA_009830355.1 Cherax destructor
TATCCCCAAATTCGCTACCAAAATGGTGAAGGCTACTGTATCTACAAGACACTTACCCCCAGTTGAAACCAATGTTAGTGCGAATCTCAAGATCACCAATAGATGTTGGGAAAATGCTTGGTTTTCCGGGGAAGCCTTTTCAGGCTACCCTATTGAAATAAGGACCCCCTCCAGAGATAGTCAAACCCGCTAAAAATACCGAACCCGGGGAAGGCTCAAGGGCTACGGGGGGCTGGCCTCACGCACCCCCCTAACCTTTGGGAAAGGTTTTCTGTATCTGATATTTTGGGGGGAGAAGTGTTTCCGCCGGGGCCCGCGCAGGACACATACCCACCTCGGGCCCCCCAAAAATAACAACAAAATAGGAAAAAAGGCCCAGCAGGCGTGTTCTCCTTTTCACAAATACATTGTGCAGATTACATGGAAAGCTTAAATATTCCCAAAATAGCAAAAATTTTTTAGGACATATGCACCTTACATCACCTGTCCCAGCAGCAGTCATTAAAATGATTTATTTTCTTCTTTGCAGACATGTCCCTTTGGTTTGGTTCAATAAAGCCTGGGAAAAGGCCTGTGTTTTATCACAAATATTTTACCAATTTTTTATTCAAACCTTTTAAAAAAATTTCCCGGGAAATTTGCTTTTAAATTGCATTTGTTTGTTTGTGTTGTGTGTGGTAGAAATTGGGAAGGAAGGGATGTTAAAACCCCTGTTGTGGGTTTTAATTATGGGTTTTAGATAGGGGTTTTTAAACCCCTTAAAATTTTTTTAATTGGGCTTTTTTACGTTTGGTGGGGGGGAAAAGTTCTTTTTTTTTTTGGCTGGGCAACCATGTCCCCCCCCCAAGTTTAAAAGTACTTACTTGTTCTTGTAACAGGGCCCCTTACCGGGTACCTTGTGGGGTTCAAATTGGGGGCCCCTTCTGGCCTTCCCAATCCCCCCAAAAATTTGTAATTGTAAAGATTGTGACCTTCTAGTTCATTCCTTTTGCTTGCTCCCCACACTTTGGGTCAGTTGGACCTTTTTATCTGAAATTTCTTTTCTACCCCCAAAGGATGGGTAGGGGTGCTTGTTCCACAAACTGCCATCGTGAAAGCCCAACTTTAGTGGCTTCTGCTCTTTTTCTTAACCACTTCGATCTCATTCTCATGCCATTCAGTGTTCATTGATGGTTCCAAGTCTTCTGATGGCTTCGGATTCGCAGCAGTGTTTCGGACAGCTCGTCATGGAGGACATTTATTATCCTCGCAGCTTTGGCTGGTTGTAAGCCATTCTGTGGCACTTATCCATATTGCATCTATGCCTGTCACCATTTGTGGTAGTTTCAGACTCTTAGTGCTTTACAGGCTATAAGAAAATTTGATACACCTCATCCCTGGTTCTTCGTATCCAACTTTTGGTTACGCCATATCTCTACAAGCACAAAGATATTGTTTTTGTTGGGTCCCTGGTCATGTTGATTACAGGGCAATGAACAGCAGACACTGCTGCGATCAGCAGTTACATGACCTCCCAGTTTCATATAGAGGTGTTCCATTCACAGACTATTTTAAGGTAAATGCTACCCACCTTCACACCCGTTGGCAGCAACGTTGGTCTGATCTGCTACAAATAATTACATTCTATTAAGCCAAGTATAGGTTTTGGCCATCTTCTTTTCATCAGTGTCGAGGTTGGGAGACTACTTTTTCCCATCTTCGCATCAGCCAGACTCGTCTTACTCACTCTGTGAATTGTCAGGTTCAGTTTCTGTTAGCCATATTCTGTTGGACTGCCCCCACTATCATGAGCATGCAGAATTTACCTCCAATGTCGTCGCTGCTCTTATGCCCTTACTTTACCTTCCCTCTTGTGATGGAAGCCTCCTTTAATGCAGACTCTCTCATTGACTTTTTGACAGCAACTGATTTACTGCATAAACTCTGATGATGATGCCTTTGCACTCCTCACAGCCCTTTCTACCTCAACCTTTGCTACCCTCTACCCCTGCTCTATCCACTGCCTTGCTGCACTCCATGACCTAATAATAATCCCTCTCCCTCTTGCTACCCAATCCCCCGCACCCTTCCCCGCATTGCGGCGCTGTATGACCCTTGTAGGGTTAGCGCTTTTATTATTAATATATATATATATATATATATATATATATATATAATATATATATATATATATATATATATATATATATATATATATATATATATATATTATAATCAAAAGAAGGGGCTAAACCACAAGTTATAAAATGTGCTTGGGAACAGGAAAAACAGGGGGGAAAAAATAAGCGGAGATGGGGTGCAACAGGACAGTGGATAGTGCAGGGAATAGAGAGGTAACAGATCAAGGTGAAGGGACTGAGGAGGGGAGAGGTATAATCTTCAGAGTTTGTGCTAAGTCAGTTTCTGTCAAAAAGTCCAGGGATTAAGGAAGTCCATGGCAGAAAGGGAAAGGGAAAAGGAGCTGCAGGCGAGGAAAGCCGTTGGAGAGTAAATTCTGCTTTAAAAAGAAGAACTGGGGTGAGGTGTATAAATTTAACGGATAGCCTGTTTAAAACACTAAAGGGGTCTGAAACGACCTAAATGGTTTATACTGGCATAGATGCAATACGGATAAGTGCCACAAGAATGGCATACAATTCAGCCGTAAATATGCTAGAAAATTTAAACCCGTGAGTGGTGGCCCAATCAGAAACCCGGTTGATGGCATGCTGGAGGGAGCTGCAATGAGGTGACAGTCAGCACTTGCCAAGCTATAAGAGTCATCCATGAGCGATGACCAAATATTGGATGGAAAGAACAGATGCCAGATTATTTATAGCAAGGAGAAGAGTGTTGTGCTTTCGTTAAAGGTTCCATCGGAAAAGGATCCGATGAATATAACAAATCATAGCCTGAAAAGGGCCGGATAACAGAGGATTGCAATTTGGGTTCTTGCAAACAGACACCAACAGGGTAAAACTGGGAGAGCAACACCTGAAGCTCACCCTGGTTACCCCTGAGGCCTCGGATATTCCACTGCAAATAAGCCATGATTTATAGAGAGAAAGATAGAAGTCGAAGTTAGAGGTATCTATGGACTATGGTTAGAAAAGTCCACGTGTGGAGGCAGTGGAAGCTTCGTAATCAGAGAAGGAGTGGGACGCTGTGAAGGAAGGAGGGGTGTAGACTGAGAAGAGAGAGGAGGAGGAACAGAAGGTGGAGCGGTGTCCATCAACGTTCCAGATTCTGCAATAAATTCTGAGATAGCTTCCAGATTTTCGGAAGAGAAAGATGCAGAATGTGGGACTACATTAGAAATGGAAGGAGAGAGAGCTACCATCGGGGAGACTATAGACTGTACTAAAGTAGAGGACAAGGAGATGGAAGAGGAAACTGTCAAAGGGGTTTGGGAGGGGACAGGAGTGGAAGTGGCCTGGGGAGGGGCAGTCAGGGAAGGAACTTGAGAGGGGACAGGGGATGAAGATATTGAACGAGGAGGAGGATGAACCTCCACACACGTTACAGAACTATTCGGAGACGAAGAACCTGGCAATAGGGATTTTTTGCCGGACTTATGAGAAGAAGGGGGGCGCTGAGACTTAGGTGGGGGGTGAGAGCGTGTAGACACAGAACTGTGGGAGTGAGTAGAGGAAGGAGAGTGGACAGTATGGGATGCCGAGGTAGGGACCTCGGAGCCAAGAACAGCAAAAGGATTTGAGACAGGGGTGATGGAGGATGTTGTAACCACAGAGGAAGTCGAGAAAGTTGGGACCCCAGAAGTGGGACGACGTTTACCAATGCGAGAATAGGAAATACGGGGAAGTCTTCCTTGAAGGCGTAGGTGAGAGACGGCCATAGCATATGAGAAGCCTTTCGCCTCTTTGAGACAACGGATTTCCCGCTCATTCAGGTAAACCTGACAACGGCGAGAGTACGATGGATGTGCTTCATGACAGTTAAGGCAAGAGGGAGGTAGAGTACAAGAAGGACTGGTATGGTCGTCGGCACCACAGACTGGGCATTCGGCCATGGTCCTGCAATATTTCGCTGGATGACCAAAATGCCAGCAGTTTCTACACTGTTGTGGTGTAGGGGTCACCTTTCGAACTTGTAAACGTTGACCTGCAATGTAGACCGAAGGTGGGAGTTCACGGCAGTCAAACGTTAAACGTGCTATATTGCAAGGATAACGTCTTCGCTTATTGGCAGGGAGGACAAAAGTGTCAACCTTATGGCTAGGGAGTTCTTGGAGCTCAAGCTGCTCCAAAATGTCATCACCACATGTCCAGAAATTCCGTTGGACAATGGTGTGGGGTAAAATGACAGAACCACTACAAGAATTAAGAGTATGATGTTTGTCAATAGTGATAGGAACAGTATCTATGGTCGTAAGAAGAGAAAGATCACGAGCTTGGCCAGCATTCTGGACCGTGATGATGCGAGTGCCGCTCTTGAGAGCGTGAAATGAGATATCTTTACCAACATGGCGTAGCAGAGCCTTACCAATACTATGATCTGAAAGATAGGTATTAGGAGAAGTCGGTCGCAGAGTAAAAAACTTTGTCCATTGAGTAGTGTGAAACAAAGTGTTTAAGGGGAGTGCGCGACGTGCTGGTCGTTTCTGAGATGAACGAGAAGGAAGTGTCAAATTGTCATGGAAGGGTCTTGTTCGTTTCGATGTGGGACCGGGGGTGGTCCGATGGGTGATGGGCGAGCGATCCGAAAATTGTCATGGGAGAAGCCGGAATCAAGGTCAGAGAAGAGCGAAGGTCAGATATGTCATAAGGGCCAGTTGGAACCCCGGTACCTGAAGCTGGTGACAAACCGGCATCAGCAAGAGGTACAGGGGTATTAGAGTTGTCCGAAGAGTTGTCCGTTAACGAGGTAGGGTCAGAACTAGGTGTGGTATCAGGAAGGGGCCCGGGGGTATTGGGTTCATGGATTGGGTCAGCCATGGTTAGGTTACCTCTTTCTCTTTATTTTTAAGAAAAAAAAGAAAGAAAAGAAAATAAAAATAAAAAAAAAGAATAAAAAAAAGGGGGGAACGTGGAGGAATAGCTCCTAGGAGGAATGAAAGGGGCGTAAATCTCCCTCCGCACCCAAGAGGACCTCAACACAGCAGGTAGTGCAGATGCTGCATGGAACCTGTGCCATACCCTACCCTTCATGCCAGTAAACCAGCAATCCGGGATAGCAACCTCACATCCACCGAGCCACCTTGGCGGACAAAAGAGAGGGCAGCCGGATATCCGCCACAAAGCATACCGCCTTCGGCCACCACCCCCGGAATCCGAAAGATGGCCTCCAGAGATACACCCGTCGCCCAAAAGATACCCAAGGCCACCCCCCGGGAGACCGGAGAGGGATCGGGACATCCCCAGGTGATCTAGATTCCACGGCAAACTACACCACCACCAAGGACCTCAATGGAATGGGATGGACCACGATTCCCTTTCCCCTACCTAGGAACTAGAATGCCTGTGGAGGGAAGCTCCCAGAGTAAAAATGGGAAGGAAATAAGGGAGGGATGAGGAGAAAAGGGAAAAAAGGGAGGATGGGGAAAATGGGAAAAGGGACGGGGGATTGGGGGTTAATTAGGTTCGGTCTGAGGAAGAAGACCAAGAGGTCCAATTCCTCAGACCGATAGCCTCTTTACCTCGACAAGGAGCCCCCCTTAAAGAGGTATTGATTATAATAATAATAATCTTCACTATCAAGGCCGTGACCTGTCTGCGATGTCCTCCCAATTTGACAGCGATATCTACAACGTTATAAGTCCTGGGTGGAACCGGGGCTCCATACCCTTCCAAAGTCATGCTAACCTTGCTATCAGTTTTTAATTTCAACTTAGTTGCCAGTGTCTCTGTTATCAAAGACCTTTGTGCCTGGTATAAAAAAAACAGTCGGGATGTCTCTGACGTCTTCCTGTTCACAACCACTGCCATGACGGTGGCTAAAGCTACAGAGCCTTGGAATCTCCCACTAGGACTAGACCCACTTATCATGTTCACCACATTGGCTACCACCTCACTAATATGTGCCTCAAACAGCTCTCCTTGCACTGTATCATTCACTCATCTACCCTTATCTTGCCTATGGAATTTGTGCATGGGGATCTACAACATTAAATCACCTTAGACCAATCATAACCCAGCAAAAGGCTGCAGTCAGAATGATAACAAATTCCCACTCTAGGCAGCATACTCCAATATTCAAAAGCCTAAAATTACTCACCGTAAAGAACATTCACACATATTCTTGTGCATACTACATACATAGAACTCTACACTCTAATATAAACCCTCCACTCAAAATTCTCCTCACCAACTTTAATAGGACCCATGACCATAACACAAGACACAGATCACTTTTTTATATACCCCGTTTCTTTTGATAATAATAATAATAATATATACCCCGTGTCCATATAACCCTGTGTAAAAATTCTATGCACATAAAGGGCCCCAAAATCTGGAATTCATTACCAGTAAATACTAAAATAACCTTGTATGAACATCAATTTAAAACTCTTCTCAAAAACCACTTACTCACCCTAAATTAAATATTCATACTGTAAATTACTTTCACCAATGCTCACGCCCCGATGGCATGGTGGCTAAAGCTCTCGCTTCACGCACGGAGGGCCCGGGTTCGATTCCCGGCGGGGCCGAAACATTTCGAAGTGTTTCCTTACACACATATACATACAACGGGCCTAGTGTCTAATCGACATGTGCCTAGGACAAAATGGTAACTAACTAACTGTTATTTTCCTATAATATAATTTCAATATTTACTATTGATGTAACCATCCTACAAAACACTTGTCACAATGTAATATCCACAGATTGTAATTTGAGTACATTTATTAACTATTATAAGCAAATGTTTAACTAAAACAAACTCAATCAACTTCTCTAGTATTAAGTAGTCTATAAGCCATTAGATTAATCTGCCCTTAATGCCATGACATGCTAGTGGCTCTCCTTGCACTTCAGTTCATGTTTGTAATAACAAAATCTCGATGTAAACTTGCAATGAAATAAAAATTTATTTATTTATTCATTTATTTATTATAAGTCATTCATTTAGTCAAGTCATTCATTCAGTCAAGTCATTCATTCTGTCAAGTCATTCATTCCGTCAAGTCATTCATTCCGTCAAGTCATTCATTCCGTCAAGTCATTCATTCAGTCAAGTCATTCATTCCAGTCAAGTCATTCATTCAGTCAAGTCATTCATTCAGTCAAGTTATTCATTCAGTCAAGTCATTCATTCAGTCAAGTCATTCAGTCAAGCCAGTCAAGTCATTCAGTCAAGCCAGTCAAGTCATTCAGTCAAGTCATTCAGTCAAGTCATTCAGTCAAGTCATTCAGTCAAGTCAGTCAAGTCATTCAGTCAAATCAGTCAAGTCAGTCAAGTAATTCAGTCAAGTCAGTCAAGTCATTCAGTCAAGTCATTCAGTCAAGTCATTCAGTCAAGTCAGTTAAGTCATTCAGTCAAGTCAGTTAAGTCATTCAGTCAAGTCAGTTAAGTCATTCAGTCAAGTCAGTTAAGTCATTCAGTCAAGTCAGTTAAGTCATTCAGTCAAGTCAGTTAAATCATTCAGTCAAGTCAGTAAGTCATTCAGTCAAGTCAGTAAGTCATTCAGTCAGGCAGACAGACAGACATGATAGACACCAGAAAGAGAAAGGCGTTCCTCATACAGGCGAAGGCAAATAATAATAATAATAATAATAATAATAATAATAATAATAATAATAATAATAATAATAATAATAATAATAATAATAATAATAATAATAATAATAATAATAATACTTTATTTAGACATTGTACAATTATATATGGTAGATATAGTAATACATAGTAATTACATAGTTATGACTTAGTTATTAATGAGATGTACATGCCAAAAGCCCCTAATATGCTGTGCATTGCGGGCATTCTTAGGACTACTTAATTCTAGACTACATGGTAAAAAGTTATAGTTGATAATTTATAAAATAAGTAAAGTTGCATATCTAAGTTATAAAGCTTGAAGATAAGTTGAACATATCAATTAATTGTAGCAATGCAACTAATTGAGTGAGATAACAATTTAGAACAATTAATTGCATTGCAGTTAGTTTACGTGGTCATTATAATGTAGGTGTTATGGAAATAATTAGCTAAGTATGTAATATTCATAACAGGTTTTACATTCAATTGATTAGTCAGGTATTTACGTTTGATTATTCTACTTTGCTGGGAATGTTTGATATTGAGCAATTAGCTTTGGGTGATAAGGTGGTTTTTTAGCATCGTTTTGAATTGGGGTACAGGTAGGGTTTCTTTGGCAATGACAGGTAATGAATTCCAAATTTTCGTGCCTTTTATATGCATTGAGTTTTTACATAGTGTTAGATGGACACGAGGAACATCGAGGAGTGATCTGTGTCTAGTGTTATGGTCATGTGTCTTGTTAAAATTGGTAAGGAGAAGTTTGAGTGGTGGGTTAATATTTGCATAGAGTGTTCTATGTATGTAATAGGCACAGTAAAAAGTATGGATGTCTTGTATGGTGAGTAAGTTTAGGTTTTTGAATATTGGTGGAGTATGTTGCCTGGAGTGAGAATTTGTTATCATTCTAACTGCTGCCTTTTGTTGTGTTATTAGTGGTCTGAGATGAGTTATTGATGTAGAGCCCCATGCGCAGATTCCATAGGTGAGGTAGGGGTAAATGAGTGAGTGATATAGGGTAAGGAGAGCTGGTTGTGGAACATAGTACCGTATCTTGGATAGTATTCCCACGGTCTTTGAGACTTTCTTGGAGATTTGTTGTATATGAGTCTGAAATTTGAGGCCACTGTCAAGATGGATTCCTAAGAATTTTCCCTCTGTGAGTTTTGTGATAGGGGACCCGTTTATCATTATGTTAAGTGGTGCGTTTGTAGCTCTGTTCCCAAACTGGATAAAATAGCGGCTACAGGAGGCCAATATATCTGAAATACGTAGGGAGACACTGGTCAGAGAAATAGCAAACATCGAACTAAAACTAAAGGAATCTTACAGGAATCAAGAAACGCGGGAAGAACTAAAAGCCATAAATGAAATTGAAAGAAACCCAAAGTATTTCTTTTTTTTTATGCCAAATCAAAGTCGAGAACAACATCCAGTATTGGGCCCCTACTTAAACGGGATGGGTCCTACACAGATAACAGCAAGGAAATGAGTGAGCTACTAAAGTCCCAGTATGACTCAGTTTTTTGCGAGCCGCTAACCAGACTGAGAGTCGAAGACCTAAATGAATTTTTTATGAGAGTGCCACAGAACTTGGTAGACGCAAACCTATCTGACATTATCCTGACGCCAAATGACTTCGAAAAGGCGATAAATAACATGCTCATGCACTCCGCCCCAGGCCTTGGCTCATGGAACTCCATATTCATCAAGAACTGCAAGAAGCCCCTATCACGTGTTTTTAACATCCTATGGAGAGGGAGCATGGACACTGGGGTCGTCCCGCAGTTACTAAAAACAAGACATAGCCCCACTCCAAAAAGGGGGCAGTAAAGCAATAGCAAAGAACTACAGACTAATAGCACTAACGTCCCATATCATAAAAATCTTTGAAAGGGTTCTAAGAAGCAAGATCGCCACTCAATCACCCATCAATTACACAACCCAGGGCAGCATGGGTTTAGAGCAGGTCGTTCCTGTCTGTCCCAACTACTGGACCACTACGACAAGGTCCTGGATCCTCTAGAAGACAAACAGAATGCAGATGTTATATACACAGACTTTGCAAAAGCCTTTGACAAGTGTGACCATGGTGTAATAGGACACAAAATGCGTGATAAAGGAATAACAGGAAAAGTTGGTAGATGGATCTATAATTTCCTAACAAATAGAACACAAAGAAGAGTAGTCAACAGAGTAAACTCTGAGGCGGCTACTGTGAAAAGCTCTGTTCCACAAGTGCCGTGTCTTCCTTTGCAGATGACACCCGAATCTGCATGACAGTGTCCACCATTGAAGACACTGCAAGATTCCAAATCTTTAAATGGGCTGCAGAAAACAATATGAAGTTCAATGATGAGAAATTTCAATTACTCCGATACGGAAAACGTGAGGAAATTAAAATCTCATCAGAGTATAAAACAAATTCCAACCACACAATAGAGCGAAAAACTAATGTCAAAGACCTGGGAGTGATCATGTCAGAGGATCTCACCTTCAAGGATCATAACACCGTAGTAATCGCATCTGCTAGAAAAATGACAGGATGGATAATGAGAACCTTCAAAACCAGGGATGCCAAGCCTATGATGACTTTTCAGGTCATTTGTTATATCTAGGCTGGAATATTGCTGCACACTAACTGCACCTTTCAAGGCAGGTGAAATTGCTGACCTAGAAAATGTGCAGAGAACCTTCACGGCACGCATAACTGCGATAAACCACCTCAATTACTGGGAACGCTTGAAGTTCCTAAACCTGTTCTCCCTGGAATGCAGGCGGGAGAGATACATTATTATATACACTTGGAAAATTCTAGAGGGATTAGTACCAAACTTACACACGAAAATCACTCCCTACGATAGCAAAAGACTCGGCAGACGATGCAACATCCCCCCAATGAAAAGCAGGGGTCCCACTAGCACGTTGAGAGACAACACAATAAGTGTCAGGGGCTCAAGACTGTTCAACTGCCTCCCAGCTTACATAAGGGGGATTACCAATAGACCCCTGGCTGTCTTCAAGCAGGTACTGGACAGGCACCTAAAGTTGGTACCTTACCAGCCAGGCTGTGGTTCGTACGTTGGACTGCGTGCGGCCAGCAGTAATAGTCTGGTTGATCAGGCCCTGATCCACCATGAGGCCTGGTCACAGACCGGGCCGCGGGGGCCTTGACCCCTGGAACTTTCTCCAGGTAAACTCCAGGTAGGATAGGCCTAGTCTGCGAGCAGTACTTTTCAAAGTTTAGGATCATTGTAATAGGTATGGTTTTTATAAGTTATGGTTATTATGGAAGTTAGTTAGGTTTAGAGTACCAGGAGGTTTCAGTGACGGCTCTAAGTAGTTATGAATACTGCTCACAAGGTCATTGTTAAAGTCTCAACAGAGGAACACTCATAGGAATTATACCAGTCAGTCACATGTACTACAAAGTCATCAATTTGATCAGGGGGAACATTAAAACGTTTCCGTTTGAATATTCCTCCAGGAAGGATAGTACGTATTACCAATATGTAGTGAGGTTAGTCTTGGGAAATGGTCTGATGATATATCTGTTACAATGGAAGACTCGCAGCTGGCAAAAGTAATGTTGAAGCCAAGACACAGATCAAGGGCGCCTCCATAGATATGTGTGGGTTCAAGGTCACCTACAATTTGCATATTATTATGACTGTTCAAGATATAGTTTGATATCTTTATTATGCACCCCATACCCATCCTGTGGGCGGTAGTCAAAGATTACAGAGGTACATAATG
>WNWK01054763.1:0-11457 GCA_009830355.1 Cherax destructor
AAGCACGAGGATTTGGCTTACACTTAAAATCACCTGATGCATTACCGAAAGGAGCAAGGTGAAGCGATCCTTTGCCGTCTTGAAGCCTGGTGCACTTTTCTCTTGCTGACGGATATAAGTTCGTGTTGGCTATTTTCTTCCAGAAAACCCTTCTCTCGTCAGCATTAAACACTTGATGTGGTTCATAGCCACCCTCAGTAGGACCCCCACTGACTCAATGGTTTAACCCACCGCGGGATACCGTGCGTTCAAAAATTTTTCCACTCCTGTGAACCGTGTAATATCATTTTTACGTCGTGTTAGATAATAATGTGCCACAATTCTTCAATTGTGCAATACCCGTAACGTGTAACATAATCTCGTGCTAAATGACGGTCTACTGTATACGTTTTATTTTTCATGCCTCCAAATTTGGCACGATTGGCCTGAGATGCCTGGTCAGCATAGAATGGGTCTTAACACTCGGTGTGCGCCATATTAAAAAAATCTGGGACCAGTTAAATTGAGCCCAAGCTAGAGCAAACACTGCGGCAAACACCAAGGATTCACTGATGTCATGTCATATTAACACTCTCCTTTGAAGTGGAAAGTGATGTCGGCAGGCTGGCAGGCCAGCTGGGTGCCTGCCTGCCTGCCCACCTGGCTGCATGGCCACCTGGCTGCCTGGCCACCTGGCTGCCTGGCTGGCCAGCAGCTTGCTGGTCAGCTGGGTACCTGATTGGCTGTCTATCTCTGTCTGTCTGACTGTATCTATCTGTCTCTGTCTCTATCTCACAGGAACACATACTTAAATACAATTATACATAGTGTAAATTACCTAGGATAACTAAAAATATCAAGACAAAGTGATATAATATGCTTGTGATCTGCATAATACCAGTTGGTTTATGAGCTACTCTCTGAGACAGGCAGACAGAAAGACAGACACACAGACAAACAGAAAGACAGACACACAGACAGACAGAAGGACAGACACACAGACAAAGACAGAAACAAAGACAGACAGAAAGACAGACACACAGACAGACAGAAAGACAGACACACAGACAGACAGATAGACAGACACACAGACAGACAGAAAGACAGACACACAGACAAGCAGATACAGACAGACAGACAGGCTTGAGTAACACACAAAGGAAAGCAGTATAATCTCATCAAATGTCATCACTGTAATTACTGGACTGATTAGAAAAGATAAGACTACCCTCACTCCCCCATCAAATGTCACCAGTCATCATTAGTGGAGATCAGATGAGATAAGGCAGCGACACAAATCTTACATAATGCTTCAGGGGCACTTTATTATTACCTATTATTATTATTATTATTATTATTATTATTATTATTATTCACTATTATTATTATTATTATTATTATTATTGTGCACTATCATTATTATTATTATTTTTATGCACTATCATTATTATTATTATTTGAGTACAATTTCAGTACCTAATATTAGTGTCAGAACAAAGATTGGCTATGAAATCACAAGAACTACTATAAATTGTAATTATCAGAACATAAAAATTATATAAAAATAATAAAAAAAGAGAAAAAAGGTATATTGGCAACGATTCTGCAAGCAGCAGGACTCCTGTTGCTGTCAGGTAAGCATCCAGAGCCAATTTCTCTGCCTCATATCTCGGTAAGTACTGACCCAAAAAAAAATTTTTTTTATCCTATAACACTTAAAAAAATGTGCTCTTTATTTCTATAATTTTTTTTTTTCCAAAATATTCGGGGCAGTAGCAGTACTAACGTATATATACGTTTGGACTATTTAAGGGTTAACATCATAAAAACCAACACAATACATAGTAGAATAAACCAGGATATGGTCGAGGTTTAAACCTGTTGCCATAGGTTTGAGTCCTCCCCATTCCCTGGTTTGTTTACAATCATTACAGTTTTGTGAGTGATGAGTCAAAAGATTAACTTGTTGTGAACTCGTAAATAAAATTAATAAAGAGGAAGGTGGACGGGAGGCTTGAACTGTGGTCCCCAGATTAACAGGTTCGCTGCTTTCCGTTTATTCATTGACAGTCGTTTACTATGACGTAAATTGAGTTTATACATCAAATGTTTATGTATTATGTTCAGTAAATCACAATCACAATTCAATTACTTCATGTATTGCAATATTAGCTAAGTCAAACAATGAAAGTCAAAGAAACAGTGAATTATGATAGAGGCAGTTTGGAATACTAATTCTTAAATTTACAAGAAATATAATTCATTATATAAATAAAAAAACATTGACTCATGAATATTGTCAATGCTGAGTAACAAAATCTTTGAAAACTCAAATCTGCTCAGAATTAAATTTGTGTTTGTAAATGTGTATAATAGATCAATAAGTTCTTGGGTGGTTCTTAATCCATTTTATCTTCATAATACAACAACAACAATAAGTGAACTTGATAAAAAGTATTGTACAGTGGACCCTTGAATTTCGTCCGCCTTGAATATCGTGAATTTTGGAAATCGGCGACTTTTTTCATCAAAATATTGGCTTGATTTTTGTAATTTGGCTTAGAAATCAGTGGTTATATGAAACGCGTCCGAGCAGCCTCCCAGCCGCCAAGGGCACACAACCCCCTTTCAGAGTCAGTCTGGCATTGTATCTCGGTGAGTGATGATCACTTCACGCGTTCATACGATACATTTCTTAACCCTTTCAGGGTTTTTGACGTACTAGTGCGTCTTACGCACCAGGGTGTTTGGCGTACTAGTACGCATAAATTCTAGCGCCCTCAAATCAAGCAGGAAAAGGCTGGTAGGCCTAGATGTGAGAGAATGGGTCTGTGTGGTCAATGTGTACAGTATAAAAAAAAATCCTGCAACACAGTGCATAATGAGGAAAAAAAACTCCGACTGTGTTTTTTTATTTAAAACCGATTTCGCAGTCTATTTTCGTATGGTATTTATAGTTGTATTCTCGATTTCTTGGTCTCATTTGATAAAATGGAAGATATATTACAGTAGAACGTCATTTAGCACGATAGTTATGTTCCTGAAAAAGTCGTGTTAGATAATTTCGTCTTAAATAATTAACAAAACTTATGGGAAAAATAGGGTTACGTGTTTGAGAGTCCCCAAAAAGCCAAACAAGTTTTTTTAGACCAACATATCTTGCAAAAATTGAAGGCGAATATGTAATTTTAGTTCATTGTCATGATCTATTACTGCTTAAGACTACAAATGCAATAGAAATAATAGTATTTCTTACCTTAAATTGTGGGTAATGATGTTTGTGGATGGTAGTGAAGAGTGGATATGGATGGTGTGGCCCTACTGGGCTGAGGTGGATGCTTGTTGGTTGTCGGTAGAAGTGGATGGTAGAGGTTCTGGTGCTGAAGTCGATGGTTGTATTGCAGTGTGCATAAATTCTGTAATGGATCTCTGGGCTTTTTATTCTGCATTACATTATACAGCTGACGGTAAGGCATCATCAGCTGGTCTAGACCCTGTTTCAAAGCCCTGCTTCTAGCTTTGTCAGGATCCTCTTCAGTGAAAAAGTCTGCAACTTTACCAATAATATGGAACTGCTCACGTAACTGCTGCAATGTTAACTCTTTTTCTTCAGGTTCTTCTTCATCTTCTGTTATCTCCCCCCCTTGCATCTGTGCATCGAACTCTGCCAACATTTCCTCTGGACTCCTGTCTTCATCATCATCATCTTCTAAGAGTTCATTCACATCATCTTCATTCATATCTTCAAAACCATCACCTGGTAATCTCCTTGCCAGCTGAACAATTTCCTGAACCTGACTCTCAAGCAAGGAAAACCAGTGAAAGAATTAACTACAGAAGGCCATAACTTTCCCAGCCTGCATTTAATGTTGATTGGGGCACTTCATTCCATGCACTTCTAGCATAGCTGATGGCATCTGCAATGTTAAATTTACTCCAGAAGCTTGGTACTGCCAGGTTGGAGTCAGAGTCCATTGATGCAACTAGTTTTTATAATTTTTTTTTGTGTAGTTACACTTGAATGTCTGAATAACTCCCGGTCCAGTGGTTGTATCAGAGATGTTGTATTTGGAGGTAAAAATACAACTTTTATATGTGGGTCACATCCAGCAAAGCTTGTGGATGAGTACGGGAATTATCAAGAATGAAGAGAGCCTTGAATGCAAGGTTCTTGCTGTGCAGGTAAAACTTGACTTCAGGAATAAAGTGATGCTTAAACCAGTCAATAAATATTTCCTCTGTCATCCATGCTGACTGGTTTGACTTCCAAATTACTGGTAAGGTGTTTTTATCCACACCTCTCAAAGGACGAGAATTCTTAGAGCGGTAAATAACCATGGGCTTACACTTGAAATCACCTGATGCAGTACCGCAAAGGGAGCAAGGTGAAGCGATCCTTTGCTGCCTTGAAGCCCGGTGCACTTTTCTCTTCCTGACTGATAAAAGTTCGTGTTGGCATTTTCTTCCAAAAACACCTGTCTCGTCAGCATTAAAAACTTGCTGTGGCTCATAGCCACCCTCGGAAATAAGTTCCTGAAATTCAGCAGGGAAATTACTTGCTGCTGTATGATCAGCTGAAGCACTTTCACCAGAAAACTTAATACAGTGGACCCCCGAGTTTCGTAAAAACTTCACTCCTGAAGTCTGCTCAAGTGCCATTACCGAACGAATTTACCCCTTAAGAAAAATGTCACATAGGTTAGTCTATTTCAGAACCCCCAAAAATACTTTTCCACAAGCACTTACAATATTATACTTACATAAATGTACGATTTCCGGGGTTTACGAAACTCGGGGGTCCACTGTATTATGTAACTTATTATGCAACTTAAAGTTCTTGAACCAGCCTGTGGTAAACATACACTCGTTTTCAGGCCTGCCTTCCTTATCACACACTGCTTTAAACAACTGTAAGGCCTTTTCCCTAATTAAGAGAAAACTAAGTAGTGCACCTTTCTTTGTTTTCTGTTCGATCCACTCAAGCAACAAGTTTTCAGTTTTATTTACTTGTTGCGACCTACGTGTCATTCTTTTCATGAGGTCACATTTGGGTTATTCATTACACAAGCTCGTATATTTGCCTCATTCTTCCTAATCGTACGAACTGACGCTTCATTAAGGCCATAGGCCCTCACTATATCCCTCACACGTGAGCAACTCTTAAGCTTATCTAATATCTCGATTTTCTTTGAAATTCCTAGACTTGAACGCTTAAACTTTTTCTTGTCACTTGCTGGAACACTTGTATGCTTACTGGGTGCCATGATTTCTTGGTATATTTATCAAAATGCAATGAAAATCAGGAAATGAATGTAAATAAACACAGCGAGTTTCCCGATACTTATCGTCCTGCACGTGTACGAACCAAACTGAACGCTGGGAGGGATGCGTGGGTTGGTGAGGGTGGCGGGGATGGCACAAGGACTCCCCACTGACTCAATGGTTTAACCCACCGCGGGCGACCCGCGCCCTAAAATTTTTCCCTCCTGCTGAACCGTGTAATATCATCTTTACGTCGTGTAAGATGATAATGTGTCTAAAACACTTAAATCGTGCAATACCGTAGCGTGCAACATAATCTTGTGCTAAATGACGTTCTACTGTACAGAAATAGAGATAATTTTGATTGGTTTCATGATGACAAGTACCTTGAAATTGAGCGCAAAGTAGCGAAAATGTTCGATTTTTGCTGATGTTTAAGAGTAAACAAATCACGCCACATGTCCAATACATATCAACTGGCGACTCTAATATTCTTGCACAAGTGCGCTGATATTATTTATGCCGTTTTTACAATGATGCAGTAGTATACATAACAGAAAATCTTCTATTTTTTGTGAGAATAAAAATTCAAAATGGAAAGCAAAAGTAATGTAAGAGATGCCTGGAGACGTGACTAATGAACAGATAAAATGTTATTTTAGTGCCAGGAATGTCTGTATTGTTTATTCTGGACCCTATTTTGAAATTAGCATCTTTTGAAATTTGTGTGAAATTGGCTAAATTGCCAATTTCTGACCACTTTATTGTGTAGTTGAAATCGGTAAATTGGCGGTTTCTTGTACTCAATCGATAGAACAAATGGAATTCTAGTGAAATAGCTATAAATTTAGTAGACTGATACATTGGAATTGCCCGAAAATAGGGCTCAAATTGTTCGAAATCGCTGATGCGTAAATATCGTCGATACCGCTAACTTTGCGAGAGCATAATTCCGTTAGTTTTTCACCAAATTTCATACTTTTGGTGTCATTATGATTGGAAAAAGATTCTCTTATCATTTCATAAGAATTTTTTTTTTTTCCCCGAAAATTTTTCGACCCTGAAATCGAGTTAAGGGTCAGGGTATTTGTTATTAAACCCTGAAAGGGTTAAGGTAAGTAATGAGTGTACTGTATATGCATTTATCGCTCTAGAGCACTTTAAAAGCCTAGTAGTATATAATGTGTGAGTGGGGTAGCCAGATGTGGGTTACATACCTACCACACCTTGCACCCTATACATATTAACCCTTTCGGGGTTTCGGTCATACTAGTATGGCTTACGCCCCAGGGTTTTGGACGTACTAGTACGCCTCAATTCTAGCACCCTGAAATCAAGCAGAAACAGGCTGTTAGGCCTAGATGTAAGAGAATGGGTCTGTGCGGTCAGTGTGTGCAGTAAAAAAAAATTCCTGCACCAAACAGTGCATAATGAGGAAAAAAAACTCTGACCGTGTTTTTGGTTTAAAACAGCGACTTTGCAGTCTATTTTCGTATGGTATTTATGATTGTATTCTCGTTTTCTTAGTCTCATTTTATAGAATAGATGATATATTACAGAAATAGAGATAATTTTGACTGGTTTCACAATGACAAGTACCTTGAAACTGAGCGCAAAGTAACGAAAATGTTCGATTTTGTCCGATGTTCAAGAGTAAACAAATCACACCATGCGTCCAATACACATCAACTGGCAAGTATAATATTCTTGCACAAGTGCGCTGATATTATTTATACCAGTATTTACAATGATGCAGTTGTATACATAACAGTAAATCATCTATTTTTTGTGAGAATAAAAATTCAAAATGGAAAGCAAAAGTAATGTAAGAGGGGCCTGGAGACGTGACTAATGAACAGAGAAGATGTTATTTTAGTGCCAGGAATGTTGCCTTGTTTATTCTGGACCCTATTTTGAAATTGGCATCGTTTGAAATTTTTGTGAAATTGGCTAAATTTCCATTTTCTGACCACTATTTTGGGTAGTTGAAATTGGTAAATAGGCGGTTTCTTGTACTCAATCGATAGAAGAAATGGAGTTCTAGCGAAATAGCTATAATTTTAGTAGACTGAAACATTGGAATTTGCCGAAAATAGGGCTCAAAGTGGGCAAAATCGACGATGTGTAAATGTCATCGATACTGCTAACTTCGCGAAAGCATAATTCCGTTAATTTTCGATCAAATTTCATAATTTTTGTGGCGTTATGATCGGAAAAAGATTCTCTATCATTTCATAAGATTTTTTTTTTTTTTTTTTTTTTTAAATTCTTGGACCCTGAGAACGAGTTTCAGAGAGCATCCTTGGACCCCCAAAGGGTTAAGCAGAGGTTCCACTGTATTTGTTATTAAACCATAACATGTATATACAATATTTTACAATGTTTTCATGTGTTTTATGATTGTTCATGGTTTAATAGGTTAAGGAAGCAGTATTGTTAGGCTAAGTACAGTGGTACCTCGAGTTACGATATTTTTTCGTTCGAGAATGCTGTTTAAGTGCCATTACCAAACAAATTTATCCCCATAGGGAATAATGTAAAATAGACTAGTCCTTTTACACCCCCAAAAATATACCTACAAAAGCATTTAAAAAAATAAACTTACATAAAAGGGCGATTTTGGGGACCATCGTAACTCGAGGTACCACTGTAAATGCTATTAATAAATTTTCCTACAATATATGTGGAGAAAATTCTCCAAGAGAGGGGGGTATCAGCCCTTTCAGCCCCTTCAACCCTTTCAAGGGCTCAGCCCTTAGAAAGGACCAGACATGTCTTGCTGGCTTCCTGGTCAACAATTTAATTAGTAACAGATGTACATACCCAGGATGCCAGTAAGACACATCATGGCTGACCAGTGTTGCAAAGAATGTGAGTTAATGATTGAAAATCACTCTTTTATGGCAGTAGGAAAACTAAGGATTAAAAGAAACAGTTGCAGCACTGAAAGCAGCCAAGGTCAAGTTAGCCTGTTCTGACATAGAGACGGACACAATTAGTCCAATTGATTTAATCGTTGGAAGTGATTACTATCACTGTTTTGTGGAAAATATAGTAAGTAAACATGATGTTCACTTGCTGAAAACAGCTGGTGGCCATATGATATGTGGTCCAATTCCCTCTCAAAGCGGGAAAAAAGCTGATATTGATTCAGTGGAAAATGTACAGTGGTCCCTCGGTTTTCGCCGAAAATTCGTTCCAGAATGCTGCTCAAGTGCCATTACCGAACGAATTTACTTCCTTAAGAAATAATGTCACGTAGGTTAGTCTATTTCAGACCCCCAAAAATATACTTGCAACAGCACTTACGAAAATACACTTACATAAATGTTCGAGTTTGGAGATGCACGAAAACCGAGGGACCACTGTACTAGTTACAAGAATAACTGCTGATCATGTACCACAGAAAAAATTATCATTACTGGAAGAAATGAATGAACCAGTTGATAAGTTGTGGGGTTTAGATGCGATAGGTATTGATGTAAATAAACCAAGCCAACAGGAGTCTGAGACTTATAACCAATATTTGGACACTGTCAAATATAAAGATGGACAGTATTGGGTTAGGTTACCATGGAAATTAAATCCACCACATCTGACTAGCAATTATCGCATGGCTTTTGGACAAATGAAAGCACAAATACATGAGCTTAGGAAGAATCCAGAGCTGCTGACTGTCTATGATAATATCATACAAGAACAGTTAGACAATAAATTCATTGAGGAAATAGTCAAAGATAAGTTAAAGACAGATGCTCATTATCTACCACACCATGGAGTCAGAAAGGATTCTGAAACCACTCCACTACGTGTTGTATACAATTGCAGCACACGTGCAAATATAGATGTAGCAAGCCTTAATGACTGATGACCGGACCCTCACTAACTGAGAAGCTTGGAGACGTGCTTATGAAAATTCGCACAAATCCATATGCCTACACGGCTGATATTTCCAAAGCTTTCTTAAGAGTAGGACTACAAGAAATAGATAGAGATTATACTCGATTCTTGTGGCCAGAAAATCCACATGATCCTCAAAGTCCTGTGAAAACTTATCGTTTCAAGTCAGTATTATTTGGTGCAACATCCTCTCCATTCTTACTAGAAGCTACTCTTTATACACATTTGAAGAAATCTGAAAGTCTCTTCAAAGAAATCTTAAAGGAAAGTTTCTATGTAGATAATCTTCAATGTACTGTGAATAAAGAGGAGGATTTGAAATCCTTATACAGTGGACCCTCGGTTAACGAAAGGTCCCGTTAACGAAAGTTTCGGAAAACGTAAGCTTTTTTCGGAATCGGTTAGCGAAAAATTCCTCGGTTACCGAAAGGTATTAGACGTGTCCGCCTGCTCCGCGCAAGCGCAGGACACCAGTGAAGCGTTGTTTACCATTGAGAGAACATTACCTAACGCGCTCTTTCAAAGATTCACAATATATTTGGTGTCTTTTTTGGTGGTTTAGTGATTGTCACTGTGAAATAAGTCACCATGGGTCCAAAGAAGCTTCCTAGTGGCACCCCAGTGGTAGCAGGCATGCAGGGAGTGTAGCATTCATGCAGAGTGTGTAGCATTCATGCAGGGAGTGTAGCATTCATGCAGGAGTGTAGCATTCATGCAGGGAGTGTAGCATTCATGCAGGAGTGTAGCATTCATGCAGGAAGTGTAGCATTCATGCAGGAGTGTAGCATTCATGCAGGGAGTGTAGCATTCATGCAGGGAGTGTAGCATTCATGCAGGGAGTGTAGCATTCATGCAGGAGTGTAGCATTCATGCAGGAGTGTAGCATTCATGCAGGGAGTGTAGCAGGCATGCAGGGAGTGTAGCAGGCATGCAGGGAGTGTAGCATTCATGCAGGGAGTGTAGCATTCATGCAGGGAGTGTAGCATTCATGCGGGAGTGTAGCATTCATGCGGGAGTGTAGCATTCATGCAGGGAGTGTAGCATTCATGCAGGGAGTGTAGCAGGCATGCAGGGAGTGTAGCAGGCATGCAGGGAGTGTAGCATTCATGCAGGGAGTGTAGCATTCATGCAGGGAGTGTAGCAGGCATGCAGGGAGTGTAGCAGGCATGCAGGGAGTGTAGCATTCATGCATTAAAAGAAAGAAGGAAGTAACCCCAGAGAGGACTTGTTACCTGAAGTCCTTTTGGAGGATTTCCTTCCAACCATTAACACCCTGCCCCTGTCAGCAACTCTACCTTCCAGATGCTTGCAACTCTTCAATAAAGGTAAGTAAATGTTAGTTTTTTTTTGAGTGATTATTTTTTGTGGAGCAATTAATTGTATTTACATTATTTCTTATGGGAAATAAGGTTTCAGATAACGAAGATTCAGATTAAGTAATAGCTCCTGGACCGGATTAATTTCGTTAACCGAGGGTCCACTGTACTACATAGAAGCTAACAAGGAGATAAAAGAAGCAAATATGCCTCTAAGGATGTGGAATACTAATTCAAATCAATTAAGGAACTTATCAAAGAAGATTTCCCTGAAGCTGAAATTCCTGAATTCAACAACATGCTTGGACTTAATTGGAACACACAGGAAGACACTTTGAGTCTCAAAAGGATAAACAATAAAACTTGCAGTACACTCACTAAACGTAGTTTACTGTCAGAGGTGTCACAATGCTTTGATCCTCTAGGACTCGTCTCACCAATTACCATAAAAGGTAAAATGCTTGTACAAGATGCTTGGAAGCTTAAAATAGGTTGGGATGAGAACTTGTCTCTAGAAATGAGTCAAGAATGGGATGAAATGTCCAAGGAGTTTAAACAACTTCATCAAATTAAATTTCCCAGACAAATAGGTCAAGAGGGAAACAAGTATACATTATATGTGTTCTGTGATGTGTCAACCAGAGGTTATGGCACTGTAGCTTACATGAGTAATGCTTACGGAAGTACTCTAATTACTTCAAAGGCCAGGGTTGCACCCTTGAAGGTCAGAACAGTACCACAATTGGAACTGACAGCACTTTATGTAGGTTGGTAGACAGCAACCACACAGGGAGGTACTACCATCCTGCCAGGTGACTGTGAAACAGAAACCTGAAACTGTTTTACATGATGGTAGGATTGCCGGTGTCTTTTTTCTGTCTCATAAACACGCTGGATAACAGGTATATCTAGCTACTTCTACTTACACTTTAGGTCACACTACACAGGCATGCACATGCATATATATACATACACACATCTAGGTTTTCTTCTTTTTCTT
>WNWK01054764.1:0-11456 GCA_009830355.1 Cherax destructor
ACGATTTTGCCTTTTTTTTGACTTTTTTTAAGTTTCATGTATTTTGAAAATAAATGAAATATTCTATAAAAAATTGATTTTTATAGATTTTTTAAAAGGGGTTTTTTTTAAAAAAAATAATTAATATATTAAAAAGCTATAAAACTTGATTTTATGCATTTTTTACATTTAAGGATTTTTAAAAATTTTTGAAAAAATATTTTTAAATAAAATATCCATTTTTTTTTTTTTTTTTTTTTTTTTTTTTTTTTTTTTTTTTTTTTTTTTTTTTTTTTTTTTTTTTTTTTTTTTTTTTTTTTTTTTTTTTTTTTTTTTTTTTTTTTTTTTTTTTTTTTTTTTTTTTTTTTTTTTTTTTTTTTTTTTTTTTTTTTTTTTTTTTTTTTCTATAAAAAATTATTTTTTTAGATTTTTTTGGGATTTTTTAAAAAAATGTAAATAATTAATATATATTCAAAATGTTTTAAAACTTGATTTTATTGCATTTTTTTCGATTAAGGATTTTCAAGATTTCAAACATTTTTAAAAAATATACCTAAAAAACATAAATTTTGCTTACTTTTCCATAAATTTCAATTCAGTAGAAATTTATTTAAAAGTGAAATGTATTTTTAGCTAAAAATAGTTTTGCCAGAAAACACCAAACCTTAAACGTTTAAATAAATGATTTTAAATTTTTGAGTTTTAATGTTCATATTTCAAAATAATATGAAATATTCTAAAAATAGATTTTTTAGATTTTTGGGTTTTAAAAATATGTAAATAATTTATAATATTAAATTAAACGATTTTATTGCATTTTGACGATTCAAGATTTTCAGATTTTCTGAAACATTTTTGATAAAATATACCTATAGTAGTTCCAAAGAAATCATAAATTTTTTACTTTCCATAATTTTTGAGAAATTTTAAAAGTGTGAAATAATTTTAGCAAAATAGTTTTAGAAAACACTAAACTCAAGTGAATATCAATAAAATACGATTTTAGCACATTTTTCTGAGCTTTTTAATGTTTCATGTATTTTTCGAAAATAATATGAAATATTCTATAAAAATATTGATTTTATAGATTTTTAATGGATTTTTAAAAATATGTAAATAATTATATATATTAAAAATGCTAAAAACGATATTTTATTGCATTTTTGACGATTCAAGATTTCACGGATTTTCTGAAAAACTATTTTTTTAGATAAAATATACCTATGAGTAAGCTTCCTAAAAGAAAATCATAAAATTTTGCTTACTTTTCCCATAAATTTCAATTGCAGTAGAAATTCTATTTAAAAGTGTGAAAATCTAAGTATTTTAGCTAAAAAATGAGTTTTGCCAGAAAAACACTCAAACCGCTCTAAAACGTCGAAATATGTCATCAAATGCGATTTTAGCACATTTTTCTGAGCTTTTTAATGTTTCATGTATATTTCGAAAATAATATGAAATATTCTATAAAAATATTGATTTTTATAGATTTTTAATGGGATTTTTTAAAAATATGTAATAATTATATATTAAAAATGCTATAAAACTTGATTTATTGCATTTTTGACGATTTAAGGATTTTCAAATTTTCTGAAAACTATTTTTTAGATAAAATATACCTATGAGTAAGCTTCCTAAAAAAATCATAAAATTTTTTACTTTTCCCATAAATTAGCAGTAGAAATTCTATTTAAAAGTGTGAAAATGTAAGAATTTTAGCTAAAATGAGTTTTGCCAGAAAGCACCAAACCGCTCTAAAACGTCGAATATGCATTAAAAGACGATTTTAGCACATTTTTCTGAGCTTTTTAAGTTAATTGTATATTTCGAAAATAATATGAAATATTCTTATAAAAATATTGATTTTTATAGATTTTTAATGGGATTTTTAAAAATATGTAAATAATTATGTATATTCAAAATGCTATAAAACTGATTTTATTGCATTTTTGACCATTTAAGGATTTTCAAGAATTTTCTGAAAACTATTTTTTAGAGAAAATATACCTAGAGTAAGCTTCCTAAAAAAAATCATAAATTTTGCTTACTTTTGCCATAAATTTCAATTGTAGAAATTTATTTAAAAGTGAAAATCTAAGTATTTTAGCTAAAATATGAGTTTTGCCAGAAAAGCACTCAAACGCACAACGTCGAAATATGTCATCAAATGCGATTTGCACATTTTTCATGTATATTTGAAAATAATATAAATATTCTATAAAATATTGATTTTTTAGATTTTTAATGGGATTTTTTAAAAATATGTAAATAATTAATATATATTCAAAATGCTATAAAACTTGTTTTATTGCATTTTTTGACGATTTAAGGCATTTTCAAGAATTTTTGAAAACTATTTTTTTAGATAAAATATACCATGAGTAAGCTTCCTAAAAAAATCATAAAATTTGCTTACTTTTCCAATAAATTTCAATTCAGTAGAAATTTATTTAAAGTGTGAAAATCTGTATTTTAGCTAAAAATTAGTTTTGCGAAAAGCACCTCAAACTGCTCTAAAACGTCGAATATGTCATCAAATGCGATTTTAGCACATTTTTCTGAGTTTTTAATGTTTCATGTATATTTCGAAAATAATATGAAATATTCTATAAAAATATTGATTTTTATAGATTTTTAATGGGATTTTTAAAATATGTAAATAATTAATATATATTAAAAAATGCTATAAAACTTATTTATTGCATTTTGACCATTTAAGGCATTTTCAAGAATTTTCTGAAAACTATTTTTAGAGAAAATATACCTATGAGTAAGCTTCCAAAAGAAAATCATAAAATTTTTTACTTTTCCCATAAATTTCAATTCAGTAGAAATTATATTTAAAAGTGTAAAATCTAAATTTTAGTTGAAAATGACTTTTGCCAGAAAAGCACTCAAACCGCTTAAAACGTCGAAATATGCATTAAAAGACGATTTTAGCACATTTTTCTGAGCTTTTTAAGTTAATTGTATATTTCGAAAATAATATGAAAATTCTATAAAAATATTGATTTTTATAGATTTTTAATGGGATTTTTAAAATATGTAAAATTAATGTATATTCAAAAATTATAAAACTTGATTTTATTGCATTTTTTGACGATTTAAGGCATTTTCAAGAATTTTCTGAAAAACTATTTTTAGATAAAATATACCTATGAGTAAGCTTCCTAAAAGAAAATCATAAATTTTGTATTTTTCCCATAAATTCAATTGCAGAAATTTATTTAAAAGTGTGAAAATCTAAGTATTTTAGTTGAAAAAGCTTTTGCCAGAAAAACACTCAAACCCTCTAAAACGTCGAAATATGCAATAAAATACGATTTTAGCACATTTTTCTGAGCTTTTTAATGTTTCATGTATTTTTCGAAAATAATATGAAATATTCTATAAAAATATTGATTTTTATAGATTTTTAATGGGATTTTTAAAAAATATGTAAATAATTTATAAATATTCAAAAATGCTATAAAACGTTATTTTATTGCATTTTTTGACGATTCAAGGCATTTTCAAGGATTTTCTGAAAAACATTTTTAGATAAAATATACCTATGAGTAAGCTTCCTAAAAGAAAATCATAAAATTTTGCTTACTTTTCCCATAAATTTCAATTGCAGAGAAATTCTATTTAAAAGTGTGAAAATTAAGTATTTTAGCTAAAAAATGAGTTTTGCCAGAAAAAGCACTAAAACCGCTCTAAAACGTCGAAATATGCATAAAATACGATTTTAGCAATTTTTCTGAGCTTTTAATGTTTCATGTATTTTTCGAAAATAATATGAAATATTCTATAAAAATATTGATTTTTATAGATTTTTAATGGATTTTTAAAAATATGTAAATAATTATATATATATTAAAAAATGTATAAAACTTGATTTTATTGCATTTTTGACGATTTAAAGGCATTTTCAAGAATTTTCTGAAAAACTATTTTTTAGATAAAATATACCTATGAGTAAGCTTCCTAAAAGAAAATCATAAAATTTTGCTTACTTTTCCCATAAATTTCAATTGCAGTAGAAATTCTATTTAAAAGTGTGAAAATGTAAGTATTTTAGCTAAAAAATGAGTTTTGCCAGAAAAGCACTCAAACCGCTCTAAAACGTCGAAATATGCATTAAAAGACGATTTTAGCACATTTTTCTGAGCTTTTTAATGTTTCATGTATATTTCGAAAATAATATGAAATATTCTATAAAAATATTGATTTTTATAGATTTTTAATGGGATTTTTAAAAATATGTAAATAATTAATATATATTCAAAAATGTTATAAAACTTGATTTTATTGCATTTTTTGACGATTTAAGGCATTTTCAAGAATTTTCTGAAAAACTATTTTTTTAGATAAAATATACCTATGAGTAAGCTTCCTAAAAGAAAATCATAAAATTTTGCTTACTTTTCCCATAAATTTCAATTGCAGTAGAAATTCTATTTAAAAGTGTGAAAATGTAAGTATTTTAGCTAAAAATGAGTTTTGCCAGAAAAGCACTCAAACCGCTCTAAAACGTCGAAATATGCAATAAAATACGATTTTAGCACATTTTTTCGAAAATAATATGAAATATTCTATAAAAATATTGATTTTTATAGATTTTTAATGGGATTTTTTAAAAATATGTAAATAATTTATATATATTAAAAAATGCTAAAAAACGATATTTTATTGCATTTTTTCACGATTCAAGGCATTTTCACGGATTTTCTGAAAAACTATTTTTTTAGATAAAATATACCTATGAGTAAGCTTCCTAAAAGAAAATCATAAAATTTTGCTTACTTTTCCAATAAATTTCAATTGCAGTAGAAATTCTATTTAAAAGTGTGAAAATCTAAGTATTTTAGCTAAAAAATGAGTTTTGCCAGAAAAGCACTCAAACCGCTCTAAAACGTCGAAATATGTCATCAAATGCGATTTTAGCACATTTTTCTGAGCTTTTTAATGTTTCATGTATATTTCGAAAATAATATGAAATATTCTATAAAAATATTGATTTTTATAGATTTTTAATGGGATTTTTTAAAAATATGTAAATAATTTATATATATTTAAAAATGCTATAAAACTTGATTTTATTGCATTTTTTGACGATTTAAGGCATTTTCAAGAATTTTCTGAAAAACTATTTTTTTAGATAAAATATACCTATGAGTAAGCTTCCTAAAAGAAAATCATAAAATTTTGCTTACTTTTCCCATAAATTTCAATTGCAGTAGAAATTCTATTTAAAAGTGTGAAAATCTAAGTATTTTAGCTGAAAAATGAGTTTTGCCAGAAAAGCACTCAAACCGCTCTAAAACGTCGAAATATGCAAAGACGATTTTAGCACATTTTTCTGAGCTTTTTAATGTTTTATGTATATTTCAAAAATAATATGAAATATTCTATAAAAATATTGATTTTTATAGATTTTTATGGGATTTTTTAAAAATATGTAAATAATTAATATATATTCAAAAATGCTATAAAACTTGATTTTATTGCATTTTTTGACGATTTAAGGCATTTTCAAGAATTTTCTGAAAAACTATTTTTTTAGATAAAATATACCTAAATCATTAAATTTTGCTTACTTTTCCCATAAATTTCAATTGCAGTAGAAATTCTATTTAAAAGTGTGAAAATGTAAGTATTTTAGCTAAAAAATGAGTTTTGCCAGAAAAGCACTCAAACCGCTCTAAAACGTCGAAATATGCATTAAAAGACGATTTTAGCACATTTTTCTGAGCTTTTTAATGTTAATTGTATATTTCGAAAATAATATGAAATATTCTATAAAAATATTGATTTTTATAGATTTTTAATGGGATTTTTTAAAAATATGTAAATAATTAATATATATTCAAAAATGCTATAAAACTTGATTTTATTGCATTTTTTGACGATTTAAGGCATTTTCAAGAATTTTCTGAAAAACTATTTTTTTAGATAAAATATACCTAAATCATTAAATTTTGCTTACTTTTCCCATAAATTTCAATTGCAGTAGAAATTCTATTTAAAAGTGTGAAAATGTAAGTATTTTAGCTAAAAAATGAGTTTTGCCAGAAAAACACTCAAACCGCTCTAAAACGTCGAAATATGCAATAAAATACGATTTTAGCACATTTTTCTGAGATTTTTAATGTTTCATGTATTTTTCGAAAATAATATGAAATATTCTAAATTAATATTGATTTTTATAGATTTTTATGGGATTTTTTAAAAAATATGTAAATAATTTATAAATATTAAAAAATGCTATAAAACGTTATTTTATTGCATTTTTTGACGATTCAAGGCATTTTCAAGGATTTTCTGAAAAACTATTTTTTTAGATAAAATATACCTATAAGTAAGCTTCCTAAAAGAAAATCATAAAATTTTGCTTACTTTTCCCATAAATTTCAATTGCAGTAGAAATTCTATTTAAAAGTGTGAAAATGTAAGTATTTTAGCTAAAAAATGAGTTTTGCCAGAAAAACACTCAAACCGCTCTAAAACGTCGAAATATGCAATAAAATACGATTTTAGCATATTTTTCTGAGCTTTTTAATGTTTCATGTATTTTTCGAAAATAATATGAAATATTCTATAAAAATATTGATTTTTATAGATTTTTAATGGGATTTTTTAAAAATATGTAAATAATTTATATATATTAAAAAATGCTAAAAAACTATATTTTATTGCATTTTTTGACGATTTAAGGCATTTTCAAGAATTTTCTGAAAAACTATTTTTTTAGATAAAATATACCTATGAGTAAGCTTCCTAAAAGAAAATCATAAAATTTTGCTTACTTTTCCCATAAATTTCAATTGCAGTAGAAATTCTATTTAAAAGTGTGAAAATGTAAGTATTTTAGCTAAAAAATGAGTTTTGCCAGAAAAACACTCAAACCACTCTAAAACGTCGAAATATGCAATAAAATACGATTTTAGCACATTTTTCTGAGATTTTTAATGTTTCATATTTTTTTCGAAAATAATATGAAATATTCTAAATTAATATTGATTTTTATAGATTTTTATGGGATTTTTTAAAAAATATGTAAATAATTTATAAATATTAAAAAATGCTATAAAACGTTATTTTATTGCATTTTTTGACGATTTAAGGCATTTTCAAGAATTTTCTGAAAAACTATTTTTTTAGATAAAATATACCTATGAGTAAGCTTCCTAAAAGAAAATCATAAAATTTTGCTTACTTTTGCCATAAATTTCAATTGCAGTAGAAATTCTATTTAAAAGTGTGAAAATCTAAGTATTTTAGCTAAAATATGAGTTTTGCCAGAAAAGTACTCAAACCGCTCTACAACGTCGAAATATGTCATCAAATGCGATTTTAGCACATTTTTCATGTATATTTCGAAAATAATATGAAATATTCTATAAAAATATTGATTTTTATAGATTTTTAATGGGATTTTTTAAAAATATGTAAATAATTAATATATATTCAAAAATGCTATAAAACTTGTTTTTATTGCATTTTTTGACGATTTAAGGCATTTTCAAGAATTTTCTGAAAAACTATTTTTTAGATAAAATATACCTATGAGTAAGCTTCCTAAAGAAAATCATAAAATTTTGCTTACTTTTCCCATAAATTTCAATTGTAGAAATTCTATTTAAAAGTGTGAAAATCTAAGTATTTTAGTTGAAAATGACTTTTCCGAAAACATAAACCCTCTAAAACGCGAAATATGCATTAAAAGACGTTTTACCAATTTTTTTGAGCTTTTTGTTTTTTTTTTTATTTCAAAAAAAAATGAAATATTCTATAAAAAAAATTATTTTTAGATTTTTGGGTTTTTTTAAAAAATTAAATAAAATTAATTCAAAATGCTATAAAATTGATTTTATTGCATTTTACGATTTAAGGCATTTTCAAAAATTTTTGAAAAACTATTTTTTTTGATAAAATATACCAAACATTAAATTTTCATTTTCCCCCAAAAAATTTAATTGCAGTAGAAATTATATTTAAAAGTGTGAAAATGTATTTTAGCTAAAAAAGAGTTTTAGAAAACTTAAACCTTAAAAGTCGAAATATGCATTAAAAGACGATTTTAGCCCTTTTTTTGAGCTTTTTTAAAGTTAATTTATATTTCGAAAAAAAAATGAAATATTCTAAAAAAAAAATTGATTTTTTTTGATTTTAATGGGATTTTTAAAAATGTAAATAATTATTATATATTCAAAAATGCTAAAACTTGATTTTATTGCATTTTTACGATTAAAAGGATTTTCAAGAATTTTCTGAAAAACTATTTTTGATAAAATATCCTAAATCTTAAAATTTTTCTTACTTTTCCATAAATTTCAATTGCAGTAGAAATTTATTTAAAAGTTGAAAATGTAAGTATTTTAGCTAAAAAAGAGTTTTCCAGAAAAACTTAAACCGCTCTAAAACGTCGAAATATGCAATAAAAAAGATTTTCTTTTTTTTAGATTTTTAATGTTTCATGTATTTTTCGAAAATAATATGAAATATTCTAAATTAATATTGATTTTTTAGATTTTTATAGAATTTTTAAAAAAAAAAAGTAAATAATTTATAAATATTAAAAAAGCTTTAAAACGTTATTTTTTGCATTTTACGATTCAAGGATTTTCAAAATTTTCTGAAAAATAATTTTTTGATAAAATATACCTATAAGTAAGCTTCCTAAAAAAAAAAACATAAAAAAATTTCTTACTTTTCCCCTAAATTTCAATTCGTAGAAATTCTATTTAAAAGTGGAAAATTAATATTTTTTCAAAAAAAAAGTTTTTCCAGAAAAACACTCAAACCGCTCTAAAAGTCGAAATATGCAATAAAAAAAAGATTTTTTTCATATTTTTTTGAGCTTTTTTAAGTTTCATGTATTTTTTGAAAATAATATAAATATTCTATAAAAAATTGATTTTTTTAGATTTTTAATGGGATTTTTAAAAATATGTAAATAATTTATATATATTAAAAAAACTAAAAAAAGAAATTTTATTGCATTTTTTTCGATTCAAAAATTTTTTCGGTTTTCTGAAAAAAAATTTTTGATAAAATATCCTAGGTAAGCTTCCAAAAAAATCAAAAATTTTCTTACTTTTCCCTAAACAATTCAAAAAATTTATTTAAAAGTGTGAAAACTAAGTATTTTAGCTAAAAAAAAGTTTTGCCAGAAAAAACTCAAACCACTCTAAAACGTAAAATGTTTCAAATGCGATTTTAGCACATTTTTCTGACTTTTTTTAAGTTTTTTTATATTTCGAAAATAATTAAATATTCTTTAAAAAAAATTTTTTTATAGATTTTTTTAAAGGATTTTAAAAAAAGTTAATAATTAATATATATTCAAAAATTTTAAAAATTATTTTTTGCATTTTTTTCGATTTAAGGGGTTTTTTTAAAAATTTTCTGAAAAATATTTTTTTTATAAAATATACCTATGAGTAAGCTTCCTAAAAAAATCATAAAAAATTTTCTTATTTTCCCAAAATTTCAATTGCAGTAGAAATTTATTTAAAATGTGAACATGTAAGAAAATTTTGCAAAAAAAAAAGTTTTCCAGAAACCCAAACCCTTAAAAGTCGAAATATGCAATAAAATACATTTTGCACATTTTTTGAGATTTTTAATGTTTCATATTTTTTTAAAATAATATGAAATATTCTAAATTTATTGATTTTTATAGATTTTTTTTGGGGTTTTTAAAAAAAAAAGTAAAAATTTTAAAATTAAAAAAAGCATAAAATTATTTTATTGCATATTTTACGATTCAAGGCATTTTTTAAAGGGTTTTTTTTAAAAAAATTTTTTTGAAAAATATACCTATAATAAGCTTCCCCAAAAAAATCATAAAATTTTTTTTACTTTTCCCAAAATTTCAACGTAGAAATTTTTTTAAAAATGTGAAAAGTAAGTATTTTAGCTAAAAAAAAAGTTTTCCGAAAAACACTAAACCCCTAAAACGTCAAATATCAAAAAAATTTTTACAATTTTTTTTAGCTTTTTTTAAGTTTCTGTATTTTTTGAAAATAAATTAAAAAAATTCTATAAAAATATTATTTTTTTGATTTTTAAAATTTTTTAAAAAAATTAAATAATTTATATTAAAAAAATCTAAAAAAAGTATTTTTTGCATTTTTTTCGATTCGGCATTTTTAGGGTTTTTAAAAAATATTTTTTTTAAAAAAAATACCTATAGTAAGCTTCCTAAAAAAAATAAAAATTTTCTTACTTTTCCCTAAATTTAACAAAAAATTTATTTAAAAATGGAAAATCTAATATTTTGAAAAAAAGGTTTTTTCCGAAAAACACTCAAACCCTCAAAATAAATATTATAAATACATTTTTTAAATTTTTTTTGGTTTTAATGTTTCATGTTTTTGAAAATAATATAAAAATTCTAAAAATATTTTTTTAAATTTTTATGGGTTTTTTTTAAAAAATTTAAAAAATTTTTAAAAAATTAAAAAAAGTTAAAAAATTATTTTTTATTTTTTTCAAATTAAAGGGATTTTCAAATTTTCTGAAAAAAATTTTTTTGATAAAATAAACCTATAAATAAACTTCCTAAAAAAAAAATCATAAAATTTTTCTTACTTTTCCCCTAAACTTTTAGAAATTCTATTTAAAAATGGAAAAAGTAAGTATTTTAGCTAAAAAAGGTTTTTTAAAAACACTAAACCCTTAAAACGTCGAAATATGCAATAAAATGATTTTAGCCCTTTTTTTAATTTTTTGTTTATGTTTTTTTGAAAATATATGAAATATTTAAAAAATATTGATTTTTATAGATTTTTTGGGATTTTTTTTAAAAAAATGTAAATAAATTAAAAATATTAAAAATGCTATAAAACATTTTTTTTGCATTTTTACATTAAGGATTTTTAAGAATTTTCTGAAAAAAATTTTTTTTGATAAAATATCCTATATAAGCTTTAAAAAAAAATTTTTTTTTTCCCATAAATTTCAATTGCAGTAAAATTCTATTTAAAAGTGTGAAAATAAAAAAATTTTAGCTAAAAAAGAGTTTTTAAAAAAAATCAAACCCCCTAAAACGTCAAATATGCAAAAAACGATTTAAACACATTTTCTGATTTTAATGTTTCATGTATTTTCGAAAAATATAAATATTTATAAAAATATTGATTTTTATTTTTTAATGGGATTTTTTTAAAAATGTAAATAATTTATATATTCAAAATTATAAAACTTATTTTTTTCATTTTGATTTAAGGCATTTTTTAAACTGAAAACTATTTTTTTTTAAAATATACCTAAATCATTAAATTTTCTTTTTTCCTAAATTTAAGAGAAAATTTATTTGGTGAAAATTAAATTTTATAAAAAAAAAGTTTTTTCCCGAAAAAAACTCAAACCCTCTAAAAGTCGAAATATGCAATAAAAAGATTTTTAAAATTTTTTTGTTTTAAGTTTCATTTTTTGAAAAAAATATGAAATATTCTAAAAATTTATTTTTTTAATTTTTTGGGTTT
>WNWK01054765.1:0-11456 GCA_009830355.1 Cherax destructor
TTGGGTAGTTGAAATTGGTAAATAGGGTTTTTGTTAACATAAAAAAAGGGGAGTTCTAGTGAAATAGCTATAATTTTAGTGACGAAAATTAATTTAAAAAGGGGAAAAAAAGGGCGTCCCCGATGCGTAAATGTCCGACCCCGCAACGGGCAAATTTCCCCGTTATTTTTGTCAGATTTTTTTTGGTGTGTTAGATGGAAAAAAAGATTCTCTATCATTCCAAAATTTTTTTTTTTTCCCAAAACTTTTTTACCCTGAGAACATTTTCCCCGAAAGGCCTTCACCCCCAAGGGTTTAAATTAGTGTGTACAGCATTTCAAAATTATATAAATTTGATAATGTTCTATACATTTTAAACCATAATATCAATTGCTCATTATCTAAGACCTAATTTTACTATTGTCTGATTTAAATTCATAATAAAATTTTTTTAGACTTTCAAATATAAATAACAAAAATTAAAGTATGTAAAAGGTCAATTCTTTTTTCTCTCTATTTCAAATAAAAAATTTCTCCATCAATGAGGAACACATTGTTAAAAGAGTAATGAAAGACTGAATGTACATCAATCCCAAATACTCAGTAAGGCATTTTTTTTAAACCCCATTGTTACAGTGTCTGACACAACTTTCTTGGTACAGAGGACCTTTTATTTCGTGTTTTTTTAAGTTTAGTTATGTAATTTTTCAGCAAAACATAATCAGTCCACAAACATGAAACCTGCAATTCAACAGACTGGAAATGTGAGAAAAAATCTCCGGGGTTTGACTTTTTTGAAACAATGGACAAAATGAAACCCCCACAAAACAGAGCAGTCCATTTTTTACGATCAAAGAAAAACTGGTCTCATCTCTATCCAGCACAATCACCATTATGGCCCCCCCCTTTCTGTACCCCAATTATGCCATTAAATAAGGGGAATTGGCTAGAAAAAAAAGTCACAATACCAAGGGGGGGAAGAGTTTAAGGAAACCCTGGATCCTTTTAAGTGCTCAATTTTTATAATGTAGGATGGAAAAACCCTTATGAACTTTTTACATTTATTGGAAAAAGTTATTAAAATCTAATTAATAAATGAAAAAAAATCTCATGAGATAACATAATACGGGGAAAAAAAAACAGTAAATTAAAAGGGGCATCATAAGGGATGGAAACAAAACTTTTTCGGGCTGTAATCCTATGGAAAAAAAAAATATTTTTTAAAAAAATTTAAAAAGGGAAAACCAAATAATTCATCTACAACATTGATACTGAAAAACATCTTATTGTATATATACCATTTTTAACTAATTACATACATGGGAAAATTATTTAATTGCTCATTCTAATATAAATATTATATATGTACTTGGTGTGTTTTTTTTTTCACCTGTTGAGATTTAATAATTTTTTAAAAAATTTTAAACATACATATACATCCCCCTTATCCCAACACTGCCTTTTTAACCCAATACCATATTTTAAAAGTGCATAATTTCCCCAAAAATCCACCCCCTGAGCCTAATGAAAAGGGCCCCGGGGTGAACTTCTCAAATTACCATATGATTTTTGAAGTGTTGCTAGCTGGGGACTTACAATGTTTTACAAGATCATACCCCCTTTTTAAAAGCCTGTCTGACTCTTTGTTATCAAGAATATATTCAATAAGTCCCAAAAAAAAGAAAATGATAATCTTTCAATATCAATTAATTCAATCTGCAAAATAAGAATCTTTTTTTTTTACAATATAAAAAGAAAAAACATTCACCATTATTCATTTAACAACTGTCTTTTCAGATGTCCCGACAGCACATTTCAAATAACCCTCCCGACACGCACCCCACACCCCAAAACCAAAACAGGCTTTTTCCCCGCAGCACATTTTAATTTCATTTGCAAACCCCAACAGAAGTCCACCAGACTACCATTTCCAAAAAATTTCCGGGGGTTTGGGGGTTTTTAGGCCATCAAAACAAAAGGGTTAATATTTGAACCGGCCATCTGAGAAAAGGAAAAAAAAAAAATATATATATAATTAAAAAAGGGGTGGAGTTTTGAACTTTGGAAATGTGGGGACATGGACCCGGGCTCGAAGCCCGGCGAACAAACGAGTTTAAACACTTTTTTAAAATTTTTCCCAAGAAACCCCCATTTAACAAGTGCGACCGACCTGCCCCCAAACCCCCGGGCTCAAGTCAGTCTTTGTTTTCCTCCCCTCAACATTACCCCGGCTATCCCCAAAATTTCACAATTAATTTTGTGTTTGGGTTGTTCATTAATGGAGAGGGGTTGGGCGGCAGTGGAAAACAGGCAGGGAGAGGGGCAGTGGTAGAAGCGGCAGTGGTAGAGGCTGCAGTGGTGGGGAGGCAGCGGTAAAGCAGGCAGTGGTAGAGGCGGCAGTGGAGAGGCAGACAATGGTAAAAGAGGGGGGGGGGAGAGGAGGGTGGTAGGGCAGGAAGTAGAAGAGGCAGGGTAAGCAGTGGTAGAAAAGGCAGTGGTAAGGCAGGGGGGGGAAAAAAAGGAGTGGGGGGGGCGGGGGGGAGAGGGCAGTGGAGAGAGAGGAAATGGTAGAGGCAGGCAGTGGTGGGCAAAGTGGTAGAAACGCAGTGGTAGGGAAAAGGGGGGTGGAAAAGGCCCCGGGAGGGGTTGAGGCAGGCGGGGGGAGGCAGGCAGGGGGTAGAGGCAGGCAGGGGTGAGGCAGGCAGGGGGTAAGGAGGCAGTGGTGAGGCAGTCTTAATGTAGAGGGAGGTGATAAACAAAAATTTAAAAGAAAAACAGGAAAAGGGGGAGTGTGTTTGAAGGTTCGGTTTTTAAAAAAGTTTTTGCTGCTGTTTTTACCAACCTTTGGGGGGGGAATGAATTCTTTCCTCCTTAAAACCAACTGGAAAAAAACTCATATTTATGTTAATTTATATTTTTATGTACATATGTTTATAAATTTTGAAAAAAAATCCTTAAAGGATTAAAAAATGTCTATTTCTTTTTAAAAACCCCAGGTTTGATTTTTTGTTTTTATCTTTTTTTAAGACCTCAGGTGATTATTATTTTTTTTTTTTGTTTTTAAACCCCGGGGGCCAAGGCCTTTTTTAAGGGGGCCCCAAATTTTCAAAATTTAAAAAAAAAATTTTATTTTTTTTAAATGGTGGGGAAAACTCTTTAAGGAATAAAACAAAATAAAAATTTATTGAAAATTAAAATTTTTCCCCCAAATTTTTTATGTGTCAGTGAAATTTTGCATCGGCAATTTTGCCGAAGACCCCCTTTGGCCTTTCATTATTCTATTTTAAAAAAAACTTAGCTATTTCATGGTTTTTTTCTATTCTATCGATTGAGCACAAGAAATCCCCAGTCAATTTTTAATACAAAATAAAGTGATTGGAAATTGGTTTTAAATTTAACTCAAAGTTCAAAATATTCCAATAGAAAATAGGGAGAAAAACAATGTAGGCATTCCTGGCACTAAATAACATTTTCTCTGTTCATTAGTTATGTTTTCAGTCTTTACAAATGAATTCCATTTTGATTATTATTCACATAATTTTTTATTCAAAAAAAAATGGAAGATTTACTGTTATAATTTGTAATAATTTTCAAATAATATCACCACATTTTGAACGTATATTAGACCCACCAGCTGGTAATATTAGACGTGTGAGGTCATTTGTTTATCTTGAACATGGCAAAATTTAAATTTCCCAATTGACTCAGTTTCAACCATTTCAGTACTAAAACCAATCAAAATCATCTTATATCTGTTTATTTCCATCTTCATCAAATGAGACCAAGAAATTGCAAATACAACTATAAAACGTTCGAAAAACACTGCAAGTGCTGTTTTAATAAAAATTACGGTTTCAGTTTTTCTCATTATCAACTGTGTGCTGCAGGATTTGTTTTATGTGGTGCCCACCCTGATGTATTCTCTCATATCTAGGCCCAAATTTCCGCTCAAAGCTTATCGTGGCGAGCTCTGACGTGGAACTACGGTTTGGACCCAGAACTCAAAGGCGTAGCTACGGCAAGGGACCCTGAAAGGTTAATATGGCATCTTCAAGACTAATAACACTCTTAGTGATTTTAAGTGTTCCTGCACCCGAATGCAAGTTGTAGATTTAAAGCGTTAAGTTCAGTGACAAAGTGTAGCATTAAGTGTAGCATTAAGAGTGTAGCGTTTAAAACAATAGAAAAAGGACGAAATGAAATAAACTCCGACAGCATGCGTTCTGCCTATCTTCAAAAGGTATGTAAATGGTGTATGTACACCTGTTCTTTTTGTAAATTATGGTTTTCTTATGAAAGAAGTGATCTAATGCAGTTAGCATAACAAACTCTGTTTTCTCTTATACTAACCGTCTGAAGGAGGAAAGAATGGGAAGATATTTTCATAGCTGGCCCAAAGAATGCCCCCACCGTCTTCCCCCGCCACCACATTCAATGACATACAGTGGAACCCGGTTCGAACACCCCGGAAATCATAATTATGTAAGTATAATATTGTAAGTGCTTGTGGAAGTGTATTTTTGGGGGTCTGAAATAGACAACCAAATGACATTTTCTTAAGGAAGTAAATTGTTCGGTAATGACACAACAGGCTTCTGCAATGAATTTTTTAAACCGGGGTTCCCTGTACATATTTTATTCATTCTAGAATGTATTCAGGTTTTTTTGTTATTTACATTGTTTATTATGTCATATTAGATGGTGATAGATAAAAAGCTGTCGAGTTGATAAGCGTCATAGTGAAGTACTATTTTGTCATGCCTCCACATTTATAATCAAATAGAAGCTAAACCCAGGGTTTTACAAGCTGAGGTTTTGAGGATGCAGGGGGGGTGGGTTGTAAAGGGGGATGGCGATTAGTAGGGTATGGGGTGCAAAGGGATAGTCAGGGATGGAGGGTAGCAAGATTTATTTTATAATTATAATCAAATGAACCTAAACCAAGGGTTTAAGCGCTGCAGGTTTTTAAGGATGCAGGAGAGTGGGTTGTAAAGGAGATGGGGATGGATCAAAGATGGGTGGATTTGCAGGGGAGGGTAGCAAGAATCGAGGTAGAAGGGACTAGGGAGGTGCTAATATAATCTTCAATTTGTGTAGTAAGTCGTTTCTGTCAAAAAATCAATGAGAGTCAGGATTAAAAGGGGGCCATCTGGAAGGGGGTAAAAAAAAAGGCCACGAAGACGTGGGAGGTAAATTCTGCGTGCTGTTGTGATGGGCAGTCCAACAGGAATTGGAACAGACACTGGAACCTGACAATGCTCCAAAAGAGGGGCAGGGCCCTCCATGAGATACCCGTGGGGTAAGCAGTGTGGCGTGCGAAGCGGGGAGGTGTGGCTCCCAACCTCGACATTGGTGACAAGAAGACCAAAACCATAACCGGTTTAATAGAATGAAGTTTGTTATTCAGCAGGTCAGACCACGTTTTTGGGAGGTGCGAAAGGGGGTACAATGACATAAAAAAGTCCGTGAAAAGGAACACCTCTATATGAAAGCTGGAAGGTCATGTACTGCTGACCGCAGCAGTGTCCCTGTTTCATTGCCCTGTCCTCCCCAAAATGACCAGGGGGCAACAAAAGACAATATCTTTATGCTTCTAAAGATAGGGTAACAAGGTGGATACGAAGAACTAGGGGGTGGGTTTTCAAATTTACGGATAGCCTTTAAAAAAAGCACTAAGGGAGTCTGAAACGACCAAAATGGTGACTCAGGCATAGATGCAATTCCGGATAAGTGCCACAAGAATGGCATGCAATTCACAAAAATATGCCCGAGAGTAATGGATCCTGTAAAACGCTGTCTGGAAACACTGCGGATCCGCGCCGTCAGACTTTGAACCATGGTGTTCCCGGATCATGGGAATGAGAACGGAGTGGTCTGAAAGAAAAACGGAAACCGCCGTAGTAGTTGGGTTTTGGGGTGAGGAGGAATAGAAACAGACACGGACTGGAACTTCCCAAGGTGGGGGGAAAGGGAGATGTCACATGAACATATAAGGTGGGAGCCGGGAAGACAGGAGTGAATGTGAACGAAGAGAAGGGCGAGTAAGCAGGGGACGAACAAATAAAAGCGCCTACTAACATCTGCAATCCTATACATGGAAGGATTGCGGAGGTCTAGGGCCCAACAAAATAGCGAATGCAATGTGCTCACGACAATCGGAAAGGGGGGGAATGTTGCTTTATTTTAGAGGCTCTCAAGGGGGGGAAAGGGAAAAACCCCAAGTCTTAGCGTAATCCCTGGTTTTAGGGTTTTGGAAAAGGGAAAAAGTAGGGGGGGGGGAAGGGGTATTCGGTCCCATTCAGTTTTAAAGTAGGGGGCTAAAGGGGAAGGGCCGAAAGGAGGGTTCTGAAAAACCCCATGAAAAGATGTCGGGGGTTTTAAAATTTAAAATGGTGTTAAAAAAGTTCCTTTCCCCAGGGGGGGGGGTTTCCCCAGGATTCGGGGGTTGAAGGGGAGGCCGAAAACCTTTTTAAACACGTTGGGGGAATCTTGGGGGTATGGTTTTACAATGGAATTCAGGAACCACAAAACGTCTAAAAACAAATTTGATGAGTTTGCCACAAAAATTTAAATCCGTGGGGTGGAAAAAAAACCGGGGTTGATGGCATGCTGGGGCCCCTTCAATGAGGTGACTTCCCCAAGCACCTGCACAAAACTATAAAAAGTCCCCCCACATGGCGATGACCAAATTTGGGGAATGGGAGAACAGATGCCAGATTATTTTAGCAAGCGGGGTGTTGTCCCCCAGAACACATCCCTGGGGGACCCTTTCCCCGCTTGGACAAATTCGGGGGGAGTTTTTTAACCCCCCGGCCCCGGGAAGTTCTGTCTTTTAAGAAGGCCTTAGAAAAAAGGGGGGGTGGCCTGGAGGCCAAGGGAAAATGGGCCAAATTTTAATTATATCTCAATTGGGGATAAACCCTTCAAAAATTGAAAAAGATGGCGAAACCCCGAATTTTGCGGGAGGCTTGTCAAAATATCTTCCCCAAAAGTGCAGGGGGTAATTTTGGCAGCCCCAAGGGAAAAACCATATTGACTGGGGGGAAACTTTGTGAGTCTCTAAATACCAAAATCAACGTCTATTAACAAAAATTTTTAAATTCCCTGCAAACTGCACTGGGTAAAGCGATGGGACGGTAGGGGGAAATCCGTCCCGTAGTCCCCGGGTTTTAAAAGGGGAAAAACAATAGCAGGCTTCCACAGCGGGGGGAAAAACCCCCTTGCGCCATATGAGATTAAAGAGTGTGGGAAAAGTAAAAACAGACTGATGTAAAGGGAGCATCGAATATGTATCCCCTCGGCCCCCGCTGGATGATCGGAAGCAGGGGTGTTGCCCCCAGTTCTTGAAAAAAGGCCCTTTGGGTTCTTCTCTAAAAGAAAAAAAAAATCAAAAAGCTTTAACTCCCGGCAGACTTAGAAAAAAGGAAGAGGGGCATAGAGGAAACCCCTGAGAAATCCGGGGGGAGAGGGGGGACCAATTTCGGGGGCGGGGAAAAAGGGGTGTGCTATATGACCCCAGCAACCTGAAGAACGGGGCGGGGCAGGGGAGAATTTCCCCCCTAATTTTCCCCTTTTTTTTCCAGACTGCACTCATCGAGGAACCCCGTGACAGAAAAAATTCTGCCGAATTTCCCTTTAGCATCACGTATGACACGGCGAGCAAAAAGCTCTCTCTGCTTGAAATAAAAGGGGTTTTGGGTTCCCCCTTTACCCGATCCCCCCCCCATGCAGCAAAATTTCCCCAACGCTGCCCGAGCACAAACAGGAGACCACCAAGGCCCCCCTTCTGAGGATGCTTGCCCGAGGGGTTTGGGAAAGGGAATTTTAAAAATTTAAAAGGGGGGGAAAAAAAAATGTAAAAACCCCCCTCAATAAAAGAGGGGGGAATCATGAAAGGGGGTAAGATGTGCTGGGTCCCATTCCCGGTCCAAAAAACCAGCGTGGGAATAGGAAAGGGGGAAAAACAAAGGGGACTTAAGGATGATTGGGGGGAAAAAAGCTGTCATGTAAGTCCCGGGGGGGCAGACCAGGTGAATCAAGGACAGTTGATGAAAAACAGACGGAAAAAACGATCAGGAGAAAAAAAGATTCGGGGGCCCCAAAGGGTAAAAGGGTACCCTTTTTTTAAAAATGTTTTGGGGAAGAAAGAGAAATCCTCCAACTAATCCCCGGGGGCACAGTGCGATCCTCCCCCAAAAAAAAATTTTTTCGTTAAAATGCCAAGTAATAGAAGGGGGGGGGGGGGGAAACCCCCAAAATCAACATCTAGGATAGACAATGCCCGAAGGGAAATATAAAAACAGAAAAGTATAAAACCCTTTTTTCCAAAAGGATCGGGGGCCCCTTTAAGGGGGAAGGGGAAAGGGCATAGAGCTGATGGTATGGAACCCAAAAGCGTATAAAAAAAGCACTTTTTTTAAAGGTTCCCGGAAAAGGTCCGATGAATATAACAAATTTTTTTGAAAAAAGGCCCCATAACATGGATTTAAAATTTTTCTTCAAACAGACCCCAATAGGGAAAAACTGGGAAAACAACACCGAAGCTCACCCCTGTTTGAGGCCTGGTTTTTCCCACTGCCAAAAAACCATGATTTATGGAGAAAGATATAAGTGGAAGTGGAAAGGAACCCCCCGGACTGGGGTTTTTGAAAAGTCCACGTGTGGAGGCAGCGGAAGACCTGTAATCAAAAGAGGGAGGAGGGGGGTTTAAAAGGAAGGGGGGTTAGACGAAAAAAGAGATGGGGGCCTCAGATGGGTAGTGTCCATCATCGGTCCAGTCTCTAAAAATATTCTCCCAAATTTCCCCCGTGTTTGGAAGTCAAAAAATCCCCAAAGTGAACAAATTTGAAATGGAAGAAAAAAAAACCCCATCGAGAGTTTTTGACTGTACAAAAATGGGGAAAGAGGGGATAGAAAAAAACTGTCGGTTAGGGACTTGGGGGGGCGGGGGGTGGGGTGGGGGGGGAGGGGCCCCCCACCGTTACAAAACCCCAGTTTTTAGGTGAAGAACCTGGCGGGGGGGTTTTTTTCCGGGCTTATAGGAAGGGGGGCTGAGGTTTAGGTAAAGGGCCCCGGCGTGTAGACTCAGAACTGTGCGGGGAATAGGGAAGGGGTGTGGATAGTTAGGGAAAACCCAGGTAGGGTTTGGGCCAAACAAAAAAAAGGATTCGGGACAGGGGGGACTGGGGGGGGGCGACCACAGGGGGAAGCCGTGGAAGTTGGGGCCCTAGAAGCAGGGCGACGTTTGCTTTCGAGAATGGGGGAAAAAGGGGGGAATTTCCCCCCTTAAGGCGAAGAAAAGGGCGGCCCCAGCAGGGAGGAACCCCCTCTTTGAGAAAACGGTTTCCCACTCATTCAGGAAAAAACCCCGACGGGCGAGAATCAAAAAGGTGTGCCCCATGACAGTTAAGGAAAAGGGAGGTGAGTACAAAAGAATGGCATGGTAGTCAGCCCCAGACTGGGCATTGGCCATGGCCCCTATTTTGCTGGATGCCCAACCCCCGGGTTTTCCTGCTGCGGTGTACCCCTTTTTAATTTTTAAAACTTTGGGCGTGAAAAAGGGGAAGGGGGAAGTTCTCGGCAGTCAAGCGTTAACGGGGCTATTTGCAAGGATAACGTCTTCGCTTATTGGCAGGGGGGACAAGTGTCCACTTTAAGGATAAAATTTTTTGGAGCTCAAGCTGCTAAAAAAAAGTCATCACCACATGTCGGGGGAAATTCCTTGGACAATGGTGTGGGCAAAAAAACAGAACCACAACAAAATTGAGGAATGGTGCTTGTCAATAGTAACAGAAGCAGTGTCTATGGTTGTGAGTAAAAAGATCGGAGCTTGGAGCATTCGGACCATGATAATCGAGTGCCACTCGAGGCCAAATGAGATTTTTTACCAACATGGCATAGCAGAGCCTTACCAATACTATGGGCTGAAAGATAGGATTGGAGGTGGGGGGCAGGTAAAATTTTTCCATTAGTAGGTTGAAACAGAGTTTTAAAAGGGGGTGCGTGACATTTTTGTTTCGGAAAGAAAAGGAAGTGGGAAAAAACGTTGTGGGGTCTCGGTCGTTTGGGTGTGGGCCCCGGGGGGGTCCATGTGGCGGGCACGATTCAAATCCGCCCGGGGGGAAACCCAAAAAGGGCAGAAAAGAGCGAAGGTCAGATGTATCGGGGGGCCGGGCCCTGGTACCTGAAGCAGGGGCAACTGGGACCTCTTCGGGTACGGGGGTATTGAGTTGCCCCAAGGTTATCCATTAACAAGGTAGGGTCAGAACGGGGGGGGTATAAGGGGCCCGGGGTAGTCCGGGTTGGGCATCTGGGAAAAAAATTTGGGTATTTTCCAAAGGTTATACTGAACCTTTTAATGTGAATTTTTTAAAAGTGTGGGTGTTGGTTTATTTTCTTGAGATGAAAAAGAACCATGGACTGGCGGGGACCCCCTGCTGGGGGAAAAAAAACCCCGGCAGTCGTTCTCGTGGGATGGAATGAAGGTGAAATGGGTGACTCTGGATAAAAGGGTAAATGGGTTTAACGACAACCGGGTTTGGGTCTCTTCAAATAGTAAAAGTTGTGAATATTAGGGCAAAATGTGGGGCATTAAGCCCCAAAAAACTATAATAATGGGTAATGTGTTAAAAAGTGGCGACGCCCCCATGGGGGGTTGATGGGAAATTTCGTCGTTGATCAGTGTTCATGTCACAACTTTTTGGCTAAGGAGTAAATTTGGGGGGATTTTAAACCCCCGGGAATAGTGTGTGTGTTCGTATAAACTAATGAAGGGGTATAGTGGGGATATGAATCACTCGCCGACCAACCACGAACACCCCGTCCTGGGGGGGAAAAATTCAAGGATCAATCTTTCTTTTCTCATCGAAACCAAACATCACGCTTCCGGAAGAATAATCTACCCCGAGGACCACGAGATCCTCGAAAAAAGCGACAAGAATGTTGTTTCTTCCCCCGTAAGTACTCTTATTGTCTTACAACCGTCTGGAGTAGGTATTTGGGATAATGTGGGTTTCGGTGGGTGTTGGGGGTCTTCAAGTGAACAGCAATGGCCAAAAAGGGGAGTGATATTAAGTTGCCCCTTTTTCCCCTTTCCCCCCAACAGTCAGACATCAACCATACAGTCCACAAAATTTAACAATACCGTAAAATTGGTATTTCATTCTTAATAAACTGGTCAAGGATAGATTGGATTTAGAGGAGAATATCGGGGGCCCCCCTTTAAAGTGACCAGGGTGGGGCAAATTTTTTCCCGCCCAACGGGGTAACCCAGTAAATTATACTAGTCGGTCCCCCCCCCGGGGGTTAGTTGTGTGGCGGTGGCCCAACAGGTAATTCCCCCCGCACCAGGAAAACTTTTTCTTTTGTTTTTAAGAAAAAAAAAGAAAAAAAAAAATAAAAAAAAAAAAAAAAGAATAAAAAAGGGGGGGTGGAGGAATAGCTCCTAGGGGAATGAAAAGGGAAATCCCCCCGCCCAA
>WNWK01054766.1:0-11456 GCA_009830355.1 Cherax destructor
AGTGTTTCCCAGGATGGTAGAGGTCCTGGGAAAGTGTTTCCCAGGATGGTAGAGGTCCTGGGAAAGTGTTTCCCCAGGATGGTAGAGGTCCTGGAAAAGTGTTTCCTCAGGATGGTAGAGGTCCTCGGAAAGTGTTTTCCCAGGATGGTAGAGGTCCTCGGAAAGTATTTTTCCAGGATGGTAGAGGTCCTGGGAAAGTGTTTCCCCAGGATGGTAGAGGTCCTGGGAAAGTGTTTCCCCAGGATGGTTGGGAATCTTTGTCTCATAAAAGACTCAGGCAGCAAGACTCAGTAGGTCAGAGGTTCTGCGACCTTTATTGTGTCTTCCAAGCTTATCCTGGATTTATTACACACACTCTCTCACTTTTTCTCACTCTTTTGTTCTAGATTATTTTCTTGATCTTTATATTCCGTTGCTTCCCTCTTTCCATCTCTTTTTCTTGTTTTTTTCCCCATTCCTTATTTATTCTTGTGTGTGTTTGTGTGGTTTTTTTTTTGTCATTTTCTCTCCCTGTCTTCTTTTTCTGTTACTCGTTCTCTCTTTTTACCTTTTTTTCTCTCCCTTTTATAATCTTTCTTTCTTTCAATCTTTTTCTTACCCTTTCTTCCTGTATTTATCTTGACATCTCCCATTTTTTATTTATTTTCTGTCTCCCTTTGCCATATTCATCTTTCTATTATTTTTATCTCCTTAATTTTCATCTCCCTAGCTTTTACTCTCCCTCTTTCCTACCTTCTCATTCTTTTCCCCCGCTTTACTCATTCTTTAACTTACTCATTTTCTCCTTTATCTACCTCTTTTTATCTATTTCTTTTACATCCGTTCTTAATTTCTCTCTTTCTTTTCTCCTTGACTATCTCCCTGCTTATCTTTATTTATCTCCTCTTTTTGTTATAATTCTTCTATATTTTTGATACCATACTATTTTCTAACCATCGTTATTATTTCTTTCTCTTCTTCCTTTATTCGTTCACTTTCTTTGACACAAGCAACCCACTTAAAAGGTTCGCGAAACATTAAGCATATATATATATATATATATATATATATATATATATATATATATATATATATATATATATATATATATATATATATATATATATATATCAAAAGATCACAGTAAACAGGTGATATCAAAATATGCAAGAAAACCACTATGAAAAAATAGAAGAATTCCAAGCGCTTTCGTGACTACTCACATTATCAAGGAACTATAACAGGAAACATGACAAGAAGGGCTTATATATATATATATATATATATATATATATATATATATATATATATATATATATATATATATATATATATATATATATATATATATATATATCTAGGTATAGGAGGTACCACCTCTATAACTGTCCTGGGGACCCTCGTTCTCAGAGAAAAGAATAAACTTGCTTCAGGGAGAACTCAAAGTTCTCCCCGAAGCTGTTTGAAAATTTTCTCCTACCACCCATTATATTTTCTATATACTTTATTTAAAGACCAAACACATTGGCAAAATACATTGACAAGAATACAATAGGGAGTAAAACAACATAGGTAACAACTCAAATACTTCGTCCAGCTCCCCGACGGTGGGCCGCGTTCCCAGAATGCTGCAGGCATTTCCACTCTGGATCGCAACACTGAGTCTCTGAAATAGGAAGCTGGCCGCCCTGTGGTCCTTGGTTTCTATGATGAGTTTTTCACCCAGCTCTTTGAGAAACTTTACAGCACACTTGCCCCATCCTCCAAGGGTCTCCGATCTTATTGGGATGAAGTTATAGCAAGGGGGAAGGACTTCATATTTGCGGGTCTTCTGGGTCTCCCTGTGGCTGGCAGCTCAACCCCCTTCAGCTACGGAGTATGACAAGTAGGTGTCTACCATTGTGGCGGCACAGGTGTAGTCCCAAGCAATCTGCTTACCATCCTTCTAGGGTAGCATAGTGGCTCCATCAGGACGCTTTTGACTTCCATCAGACCTCTGCACTTGGGGTTCCCGTTGGGCTGGGCAACGGGCTGTGGCGAGGCTTCTCTTTATGATGTCGTTGACCTCCTCATGTCTAGCAAACTTCCCTTTTGATGTGTGACACACGAGACCATGAAGTCGGAATTGATCAGCCGTCGCCCTACCACAAATACACCTATGTTCCGTGAGTATGGGGGCGGCTAGGCGAAGAGCAACACCAATCCGAATGGCCTGTGGGTCGAGTCGAGTGCCCAGGGAGGAATTGGGAATGGCTAGAAGAAAATCTTCTTAGTGTGGTGCCTTCACCGCTAGGACACGAGCTTCATCCTTTCCTGAAGCGTTGGTGAGCATTGTGTTGGCAATTTTTTCCATGATCGGCTTGTCCCAGTGGGACTGTTTGTGCTCTTTGGGAGGAGCTGGTCTAATGGAGGAGTTTGCAAGGGTGTCCCACCACACGGCTGCTTCAATGAACCTGGGGTCTTGAGCTCCCACCACACCTCTCAAGCGTTCAGGGACAATCTTCTTGACTAATCCACTGGAAGCCAAACACGACGACAGAAATGCAGGTAAAGCTACCTGCATTGCTTTGCGAACCCCTATACCTCCCAGTCGCACTGGGAGGGTTGCCTGCTCCCATTGCCGATCCTCTAGTAACAGATTCATTGCCTTCTTAAAGGTTGATCTCAGGTGTGCGTCATACTCGTCAAGTGTTGTGTTGTCAAAAGAGGGTGCGCACCTCAAGAAGTAAGTGAGTCTTGGTATAGTAAGACACCTTGTGAGGAGATACAGAGCATCATGGGCATCAAGATAGCTCATTCTCTCCTCCATTCTCTTCAGGTCATTCACTTTGTCCTTGAGGACAGTGTCGATGGCCTGGTGACCCAGCGGTGCTCCCAGGAGGGTACTGTTGGATAGAGTGGTAGTAGAGACTTCCGGGAGGATTGTTTGCACAGCATTGTAGGTCCTCTAACAGGGACTTCCCAGTACCCGCCAGAGTGCCATCCTCCAGGTACCAGATGTTGAGCTCGCTGCGTAGGCTGGAAGTTAGTTCTCTTACTGCCAAGCAGAAGAGAAGTGGAGCGAGTGGATCACCCTGCTGAACACCCTCTGATGAGGGAATTTCATGTTCTCCAAACGAAAGAGTTGAGGGTTTGCTGTAGCCAGATGAAATGAAGGGAAAAAGACTAGGGAACCGATACCGAGAGGCTGGCAAGACCACATCTCGCTTCACCATATTAAAGGCATTTCTAAAGTCAAGTTTGACTTTTGTTAGGTCCCCGATGTAGGCTGCGGCTTCACTGCCTTGAGAGACCCCAAAGCCCAGTTGGTATGGCTGGAGTAAACTGGCAGCTTTTCGGCAAATGTTTCTTACTGCTGCTTTGGCAACTAGACGGCGAAGAGTGTTACCAACAGCAATGGGTCTGATTCCCCAATCCTTATTCTTCAAAGCGCATAATGAGGCTCCAAAAAAGAAAGGTTTAATTTCTTCTGGGATTCGCCCAGCCAGGCAGTTGTTGACTCCATGAGAAGAATTGATGCAGATGCGCCAAGTACTGGATCTACCATCTCTTTGAGGTGTTGTGGTCGAATTTCAGTGTAACCTCCTGCAGATCCTGCTGGAAATTACACTATCGCCTTATAGACTTCTGAATCTGGCAAAATTAATTGTTCAGTGATGGGGTCTCCTTCAGGGTTGTTGTTGATGGCTATGGTGTCCCTTGTCGGATGCTTGTCTCTTAGTGCTTGAGCTGTGGTCTCATCTTTGGGAGCTACAGTGTCGGCACTTGTAATTATTCTGATTGCTCCCACTGTGTTACCTTCTTCGATTTTTTTTGCTAACCTGTGCGCAAATTTTCTCGTTTTCAGTGGAATTTTTCTTGGGTCTACCTCTGTGATTCCTGCGATGGTGGGGCAGAGGGACACAATTATCCGTTCTTGGGTAGTTGCACACCGCCTTGATGACTGAAGTGGTTAGCAGTTTGACTCGTCTTTCAGGAACTGCAAGACAAACATTGCCAAACAGGAGTAGGTTGCGCCATGCTTTAATGGAGCCTCGGGCTTCTAAATTGGTGGAACCTCCATTCACCTGCTTAAGAAGGTCTGTGAATTTCCCTGCTGCATATGGGCGAGCTGCTTTAGGAATGTGGGATAGGGTACTGCTAGCAGTGGATTTGAATGCCAGCAGAAGGTTTTCGCAAGAGAGGAGGTTGCCGTTGGGATTGTCCTCTGCCTGTGGAGGCTGTGGGTTGCTCTCTGCTGGGGGCCTATGTGATCCTGTACACCCATTGTGTGCACGAATAAGGCCATCTCTGTTGCGTGCTCGAAACTCTCCACACACCTGACGTGTGCCTCTTCTTTCATTGTTGGTGCACTGGTTCCCTGGCTTTGTGGCTGCTGGCTGCATCATCTGCCATACCTCAAACTGTGTGGTAAACCCGGGGGGCTGAAGGGAAAATGGCACATATCACTTGTGGTTCATGGTGGTGGTGTGGGGAGGAGAGGGGTCTCCCTTTCTTATGGTGGGCAGTGAAGGAGAGGGAAGTATGGGGAATGTGGGATTAGGCAGGCAGGCCTGACGGAGTAGGGCAGTCACTGCCTCCCAAGACACACGTCACTATAACACCCAGTATGAACGACCCACCGCTATACACTTCACATGCTATGCGCATACCATGCGCATGCTAAGCACATACTATGTACTATACACTATATACACTATACACACGGTGAACAAACACTCCATTATCGTAGCAAGAGCACACCGTGTATGCGCGCCTGTTTTGGGAAGGGGAAGGACCACAATGGAAAAAAGGACCCCAATGGAAATAAAGGACCCCAATGGAAATAAGTCACTCTGTCTGACTTTTTTGGGTTATCCTAGGTTCTCTACACATATGCTGCTATGTATGATAATGTATGTAAATGTATTTGTGTATACCTGAATAAACTTACTTACTTACTTACTCAGGGGGGGGGGAATAGTTTTACCTCCGCCTCCTCCTCCATGAGGCCTCCCTCACCGACCTCTCCTACCCATAGGTGACCGTTATGTTCCCTCATTGACTTCACATACACAACACTTTTCTTGATTCTGAAGGGAGAGAGGAAATGCAGAGTCTTGAAGCACTTTCCAACACCAGCTGCAGATATTCACACACCAACCTGTTGATGATAATCCTGGTAGGTGTTCTTAATTGGACGATATTGTGCCAAAACCACAAAGCAGGATGCCCACAGCCTCTCTCGGGCAGAGTGCCAGATCCAGATATATATATATATATATATATATATATATATATATATATATATATATATATATATATATATATATATATATATTTTTACATATAAATGCTTTATTAATAGACAGAATACATTTATAAAACACACAAACATGAACATGAATACAATGGTACAATATGTCAAAGATTATGAATCTCCTCCAGCTCCTCCGAAGCCGGACGCGAGCCGAGTATGCAGCATGCGTTACCCCTCTGGATGGCTACGCTGAGACGCTGGAACATGAACGTGGCTGCCCTTGGGTCCCTGGTGGTGTCGATGAGTCTGGAACCCAGCTCTTTAAGGAAACGTGTTGCATTTTTTCCCCACGCTCCCAAGGTCTCTGATCCCACTGGGACAAATTTATACTGTTGGCTTATGTCCCTGTACTTGCCGATCTTGTACTCCTCTCTGTGGTCAGCAGCTCCTCCCTGTCGCCCAACACTGTGATGGATGTAGGTGTCAGCCAGTGTCGACACGCAGGTATAATCCCATGCTAAGAGCTTGCCATTCTTCCAAGGATAGATGGTGATCCCGTCGGGGCGGTTTGCTGGGTTGTGGGCGTTGTTGGCTGCTAGTGATCGAGGCTCTCTCTCAGCTGGGCATCCAGCTGTAGCGAGGGTTCTCTTTATGATGTCGTTGACCTCATTGTGTCTTGCATGCCAACCCTTGGTTTTAGAACAGTTAAGACCATGTAGACCATATTGGTCGGCTTGCGCATTGCCGCAAATACACGTATATTCCGTGTGAATGGGGGCAGCAAGGCGCAGAGCCACTGCAATACGAAGGGTCTTAGGGTCCAGGCGTGTTCCCATGGCCGAAATGGGAACTGTTTGGAGGAAATCCCCAGAGTGAGGTGCACTCACGGCTAGGAGACGGGCAGTCTCCCTGTCTGATGTTACGGCCCTCAGCATATTGGCAAGTATCTTTCAACAATGGGGCTGTCCCAGCTTGACTGTTTGTAGGCCAGTTCTTCACTAGGTTTTGGTGTTGGAGCAGCAAGAGTCTCCCATTCAGTGATGGCACTGGTGTAGCTAGGGTCCTGTATTCCTGCTGAATCACTGAGGTTGTATGGAAGAATTTGTTTTATTAGCTCATTTGATGCTATGGAAGAGGATAAGAAGGCTGGTAGGGCAATCTGGGAGGATTTGCGTACTCCCAGCCCCCCAAGTCTGACTGGAAGTGAGGCTTGCAACCACTGTCCATCTTCGAGGGAAAGATTCAATACACTCTCTAGCATGGTCTTGAGGAGAGAGTCGTATTCCTCGAGTTTCGGGCTGTTGAAGGCTGGGGAACATCTCAGGAAGTATGTAAGTTTTGGGATTGACAGGCACCTGGTGAGTAGGTAGAAGGCATCATGTGTATCGATGTCTTTCATCCTACCTTCCATCGTCCTGAGGTCGGAGATTTTTTTTTCCAGGACCAGATCGATGGCATTGGGCCCAAGGGAGCACCAAGTAGAGTGCTGTTGGCTGGATCGATGGCTCGTGCCCCTGGTAAAACAGCCCTAATGTCCTGGATCATCTGTGGATTGGTGGAAACTATCTCACATTTGGTGGGGTTTAAAGATAGGCCCAGGCTACCTACCATATCTTTAATTTTCCTGATGTCTCCCAGGAGAGATTGTGTAGTGCCAGCTAGGGTGCCGTCATCCAAGAACCAGATATTGAGCTCACTGGACAATGCTTCTGTGACATCCTTGATGGCTAGACAGAAAAGAAAGGGAGCAAGAGGGTCCCCTGTTGCACACCCTCACACGAGTCAATTTCATGGTCCCCAAACAAAAGTTTAGAAGCCACACTATAACACGATTCTATGAAGGGATAGAGGAAGGAAAGTGCCTAGAAACTGCTTGAGAGCAGCATCCCTTCTGACTGAGTTGAAAGCATTGGCAAAGTCCAATTTGATTAAAGCTTTTTCATTGGACATGTTGTTGATGTATACTCGGGCTGCATGGGCAGCTGCTTCACAGCCTTGTTGAACACCAAAACCGAGCTGAGTTGGTTTCAACATTGAGGCAGCATCTTGACTCACCCTTCGTACTGCAGCCTTTGCAACTAGGCGCCGAAGGGTGTTACCCACTGCAATGGGCCTGATTCCTCCATCCTTTTTCCGGAGGGCACACAGTGAGGCACCAAAGAAAAGGGGTCTAATGGTCTGTGGGACACTACCAGCCAGGCACCCATTGGAAAATTTGGTGAGTTCAGACAACAATCTCTCAGAGACCTCACCAAGACCTGGATTGAGCATTTGTTTCAAGTGTTGTGGCCTTAAACCAGTGAAACCTCCTGCTGAGCCCTGTGGGAAAGACATAGCAGCTTTATACACATCGGCGTCCCGTAAGGTTAAATGTTCTTGACCTGCTGCAATGTCAAGGGAGCCAATGTTGGTACTGGGAGCCCTGGGCGGATGTTTGTCCTTCAGGGCTTGTGCTGTAATGATATCCTTAGGAGCGATGGTATCCTCACTGGTTATAAGCCTCAGTGCTCCGATAGTATTACCCTCTTCTATTTTTCTGCTAATGTGGGCCCTGATTTTTGAGGCGTCTGGTGTACTGTTGTTGACATTTGCCTGGCGGGTGTTTGACGTCCTGGAGGGGATATGGACAAGGTTGTCATCTCTAGGGAATGCATTTATTGCCCTGATAACAGATGTAGCTAGTGACTTGTCCCTCCTTGGTGGGACAGCCAAACAGGCATTGCCAAAAAGCAGAAGGTTGTGCCAGGATCCATTGTTTGCAGGAGCATCGTTGACTTTCTTCAAGAGGTCAGCGAATTTGCTGGCAGCTTCATGGCGAGCTGCTTTGGGGATGTGTGTCAGCGTCCTGGTGGATGTTAATTTGATTGCAGCTTTTAGGTCCTCTGTAGAGGTGAAGTCAGGGTGGCTGTCAGCTCTGTCTGCTGGGAGGGTCTGTTGGCTGTTCCCATATATATATATATATATATATATATATATATTTATATATATATATATATCAATGAAATCACGAAACAAGTTATTTTGAATCATTTACCAAACTGCGGCAGGCCAGGTTTCGACCCTACGACACATTGTCGTGTTGTCTCTTCAGGCGGGACAATGTGTCATAGGGTCGAATCCTGGCCTGCCGCAGTTTGGTAAATGATTCAAAATCACTTGTTTCGTGATTTCATTGCTATATAGACTGCTTGTTGAGGCGGGTATTCAAACAGGAGGAGGCTGAAATTAATCCTTGGGATACCACTGCCAAGATTTCATGGTAAAGAAGAACCAACATTTTTTTAGTTGAATAAGATTGGTTGTCCCATTTTGAATTGTAAAAAAATATTTCTGGTAATTTAAAACGATTTTTCCAATTAAGTTTCTTGGGGTATTTTAGATCATTAGCTATTTCATAAATTTTTGAGATTTCTTCATTTGTGAATTCTAGACTACAAATACGCAAAGCCCTGAAAAACATTGATGAGAATACCCACAGTTTAACTCTATCTTCATGTGAAGAATAATAGGAATCAGCTTCAGCATCAACATCTTAAGATCAAGCATCGAGTGACAGTGGTAGTGAAGGTGAAGGAGTGAGTATGAAGATGAAGATGAAAGTGCTGCTCCAGCAACCAGAAAACACAACAAAAGTAAAGTTGCAACCAATTTGGTGACAACCACAAAAGTATCAACCAGTAAAGTCACCAAGATATGCAAACAGTTGTCATGTGATGACACTGACATCGCTACAGCAAGTGAAGCAGCAATTGACAAGTCAACATTCAAAGAGGCTGACAAATTGACGGAGGAAATGATTGAAAATTTACAAATGGAAGAATGGTCTTTACAGTTCGATGGAAAGCGCATTGAGGAAACTGAGTATCAGGTGGTATGTACTTAATAATGAAAGATGGCGAGGCTGAAACTATTGCTGAAGCAATGGCAAAAGTTATTGATGAATAAAACTTATGGAAGGCAATGAAGATGATCATTGCTGATACAACAAACGTTTACACAGGAAAAAAACGAGTGGAGGTGTTGTTAAATTGCAAAGAATGTTCTCAGAGAAGGGGATTAGCTAACCACAATTTATCAATTGTCAGCATCACGTTCTGGACAGGATTCTCCGTTTAGCAATGGATGAAAATCTTGGTGCTAAAACCAGTTCTCCAAACATCGAGTATCCATTTGTATCTCACCTGGTGAAGAATTATAAGGAACTAAAGGCACAGTTTGTCAATGGAACAGAAGAGATCCTCCATAAAATAAAATGGAGAGATGATATGAAGTTTTTGTACCATCTAACACGAGTATTTAGATTCTTTGAAGAAAAAGGGCTCTTTCCTTTGAATAACTTTCAGAAAATTCTAAACATCAGCATTGCGAGGTGGAATTCAAGAGCCATTCTAGCTATTCTTGCATTCATTCTTATATCTACAAGACGGGAGACTTTGGAGAAGATATGCAGATTCATTTCATTCACCTGGGCAGATTATTGGTTTATTGATCAAATATACGATGAAAATGACTAAGAATTTGAAACCTTACAAAAAGCACTGAACTCATTGAAAAATCACTGGCAGCAGGAGGCGTCCGTACTCAATATACCAAGAACGTGCAATCAAAGTTATGCAGGAACTGTATGCTGACTGCAGAAACAAAGACAAACTGCAACTTCAGTTTATTCTAAGCAACAAGTAGAAATATATGTACAAACATGATAACAATGATGCTGTAAGCTGTTTTATTTGTTATTAATATTACATGCAATATGCATTCAAGTTACATGTTTTCGTTACTCGTTTTTTTTTCATTTAGGGGAGACATTTTCTAAAATGATATTGAAATGGAAGGTCATTTCTTTGCTTTTAGGCAAAAGTTCATCTGATTAATGTACAGGAATATTACGTTTTAAAAAAGTTATAACCCTAACCCTAATATATATATATATATATATATATATATATATATATATATATATATATATATATATATATATATATATATTGGGTGATCCTTCAAGCAACAAGTGGTTGAGGTGGTCCTTCAAGCAACAAGGGGTTGAGGTGGTCCATCAAGCAACAAGTGGTTGAGGTGGTCCTTCAAGCAACAAGTGGTTGAGGTGGTCCTTCAAGCAACAAGTGGTTGAGGTGGTCCATCAAGCAACAAGTGGTTGAGGTGGTCCTTCAAGCAACAAGTGGTTGAGGTGGTCCATCAAGCAACAAGGGGTTGAGGTGGTCCTTCAAGCAACAAGTGGTTGAGGTGGTCCTTCAAGCAACAAATGGTTGAGGTGGTCCTTCAAGCAACAAGTGGTTGAGGTGGTCCATCAAGCAACAAGTGGTTGAGGTGGTCCTTCAAGCAACAAGTGGTTGAGGTGGTCCATCAAGCAACAAGTGGTTGAGGTGGTCCTTCAAGCAACAAGTAGTTGAGGTGGTCCTCCAAGCAACAAGGGGTTGAGGTGTTCCATCAAGCAACAAGGGGTTGAGGTGGTCCTCCAAGCAACAAGTGGTTGAGGTGGTCCATCAAGCAACAAGTGGTTGAGGTGGTCTTCAAGCAACAAGTGGTTGAGGTGGTCCTCCAAGCAACAAGTGGTTGAGGTGGTCCTTCAAGCAACAAGTGGTTGAGGTGGTCCATCAAGCAACAAGTGGTTGAGGTGGTCCTCCAAGCAACAAGTGGTTGAGGTGGTCCTTCAAGCAACAAGTGGTTGGGGGGTCCATCAAGCAACAAGTGGTTGAGGTGGTCCTCCAAGCAACAAGTGGTTGAGGTGGTCCTTAAGCAACAAGTGGTTGAGGTGGTCCTTCAAGCAACAAGTGGTTTGGTGATCCTCCAGGCAACAAGTGGTTGGGTGGTCCATAAGTAGCAAGTGGTTGAGGTGGTCCTTCAAGCAACAAGTGGTTGAGGTGGTCCTCCAGGCAACAAGTGGTTGGGTGGTTTAAGCAACAAGTGGTTAGGTGATCCTCCAGGCAACAAGTGGTTGAGGTGGTCCATCAAGTAACAAGTGGTTGAGGTGGTCCTCCAAAACAAGTGGTTGAGGTGGTCCTTCAAGCAACAAGTGGTTGAGGTGGTCCTCCAAGCAACAAGTGGTTGAGGTGGTCCTCCAAGCAACAAGTGGTTGAGGTGGTCCTTAAGCAACAAGTGGTTGAGGTGGTTCCGCCAAGTGGTTGAGGTGGTCCTCCAAGCAACAAGTGGTTGAGGTGGTCCTTCAAGCAACAAGGGTTGAGGTGGTCCTTCCCAAACAACAAGTGGTTTGGTATCC
>WNWK01054767.1:0-11456 GCA_009830355.1 Cherax destructor
ACTCTCCAGAACGCCACCTGGCGTGTCCCAGACTCTCCCAGAACGCCACCTGGCGTGTCTTAGACTTTCCCAGAACGCCACCTGGCGTGTCCCAGACTCTCGCAGAACGCCACCTGGCGTGTCCCAGACTCTCCCAGAACGCCACCTGGCGTGTCCCAGACCCACCCGCAGAACGACACCTGGCGTGTCCCAGACTCTCCCAGAACGCCACCTGGCGTGTCCTAGACTCCCCAGAATTCCCCGCGTCCAGACTTCCAAGCACTGCGTCCCAGACTCGCAGAACGCCACCTGACGTGTCCCACACTCTCCCAGAACGCCACCTGGCGTGTTCCAGACTCTCCCAGAACGCCACCTGACGTGTCTGAGACTCTCCCAGAACGCCACCTGGCGTGTCCCAGACCCTCCCAGAACGCCACCTGGCGTGTCCCAGACTCTTCTAGAACGCCACCTGTCGAGTCCCAGTATTACATCTCAGGTTCAATGGCCTGTTATCCTGAGTGTAAAAGGGAGTTTGGAGCAAAGAAACACAGTAGAAGATGCTTAGAATTTGTATTTCTTTCATTAATATCAGATTAATATCAGACTTTTGTCTTTTCCTTAATCAATATTACAAAAAGGGCTTTACAATTATTTACACTATATACAAAGGAGTAGTATTTAGTGCACGCCACGGTTGTCTAGGCTAAACAGCAGCCAAAAGACAGACAACTTTCCACAACCAGCTCTATGAAGGAATTCCAATGACAAACTGCGAATGGTATCCACGTCACATTTGTCATTGTTAAACTCGCATTTTAATTGGCTGAACGGAGTCGTTGATTTGATGATGGGGATCCATCGCCAAACCCTTAACGATGGTTCGCTGGTTGGAGGGGAGCCTATGTGGGTGTGTTTAACATGCTCCGAATAAAGATTACATACTCTTTGCATGCAACACCCCCACCCCAAGAGGGCTCAGGACTACGCTTCCACCTCAAATGGGTAGAGTGCCGCCATGGCACATTATAATAAGGGGACGGCCTTTCCCCTCAACCATGCCGCTCATTAGTTAAACCTAAACTTTTCTCGAGACATAAAGTCTAGCTTTAAACTTAAGAGTGAGACAGCAGACGGTAGGGCTAGCTTAGGTCCAAGGTGCCTGCGGTCGGTAGCAGGGCACCTCCCCACTAAAAAAAAAACCCACTAAGGGAAAAAAAAGTGCTGGTTCCACCCAAAGTCCCTAACACATCCTAACTAAATACAATGACTTTTGGACAGCACATCAGCTAGCACATTTTTTTGCCAGCGATGTGTATAATTTTTACATTGTAGGGTTGCAACCTAATACTCCAACGCATGAGTCTTGTATTATGATTCTTCATGTGCTGGAGATACACCAGAGGGTTGTGGTCGCTGTAGATGGTGACCACCTGAGAGTACTGGCCCACGTAGACATCAATATGATCTAATGCCAGAAGTAGAGCCAGGGCCTCCTTCTCTATAATGGAGTAGGCCCTCTGGTGTGGTTGGTATTTGGCCGAAAAATATGCCACAGGCTGCAACCCATCATCCCCAGATTGCAGAAGCACTGCCCCCACCCCAGACTCACAAGCATCTGCCTGCAAAAAGAAAGGTTTTGAAAAGTCTGGAGACAAAAGAATGGGTGCAGTACAAAGTAATCTCTTTGCTTTCGTAAAAGCATCTTGACATTCTGGGGTCCAATTAAAGGGAACTTTGTGACTGGTAAGTGAGGTTAGAGGTGCAATAATATCTGCAAAATTTTTACAGAATCTTCTATAAAACCCTACCATCCCTAGAAAACGTTGAAGGGATTTCCTGTCAGGGGAACTGGATAATTTTTAATGGCTAGAATTTTTGCAAATTTAGGGGCCACTTTGCCACTACCTACTGCATGGCCCAAAAAATTAATAGTAGATTGGCCAAAGGATGACTTTGATTAATTAACAGTTAAATGAAAACTCTGGAAGGTCTCAAAGAGAGCCTTAAGCCTAAACACATGTTGGTCCCAAGTGTCCGACACAACAACTATATCATCTAGGTAAGCGGCCGTGCCTTCAAGTCCTTTAATAGCCTGATGGATAAGTCTCTGGAATGATGCAGGAGAGTTTTCCATTCCGAAGGAGGTCACTGTATACTGATAATGACTTCCTGGAATTATGAAGGCAGAGATTTCCTTCGCCTTATCTGTTAAAGGTACTTTATAGTAACTTTTAAGGAGGTCCAATTTGGATACAAAAGTAGCCTTACCCACAAAGTCGATTACATCATCCAGACGTGGCAGAGGATAGGCATCTGCAATTGTGACCTCATTCACCGTACGGTAATCTGTGCACATTCGGAACCCTCCATCAGCTTTGTTAACAAGGATGCACGGTGAAGCCCACGGACTAGATGACTCCTCCACTAACCCATGCTCTAACAGAAATTCTACCTCCTGTTGAAGTAGCCTCTGTTTTCAGGATTAGCTCTGTAAGGGAGAGTTTAATAGGTTTAGAGTTTCCAATATCTACATCATGATATCCTAATGTACATTTTTTCGGCACATCCGAAAAAATATCAGGATAAGACTGTAGGAGCGCAGTTAAATTAGTTACTTGAGACTTGGTCAAACCCAACATTAAAGGGTTAGGGTCCTTGAGGAGGACCGAATTTGGAAGCTTTACATTAATCTCAGAGTGCAAAGAGTCAGGGCCATCAGAGGCGGAGGGCAGAGTCATTACTGGGACTTTATCTGGTGTATTAAAGGCTTTAATTTTATTAATGTGGTAAGTTTTACTTTTTGAGGTCTTGTCTAGGGGAGATACCACATAATTTACATCAGATAATTTACTTACGATTTGCATTGGTCCCGTAAATCTAGCTTTCAAGGTGTGGCCAGGTATAGGCTCCTGTACCAACACCTTATCTCCTGGATGGCAGGAGCGAAATTTGAGTTTCTGTCATACCTCTGTTTCATCGTATTCTGAGCTGCCTTCAAGTTAGCCTTAGCCAACTGACGTGCTACCTGCAACCTTGAAGAAGGGTTGTAACGGGTTGTGGAGGCGTCTTCTCCCATCCATCCTTCTTTGAGCACACGTAGAGGACCTCGTACATTGTGGCCAAATATCAGCTCAAAAGGACTGTACCCTGTAGACTCTTGCACCGTTTCTCTCATTGCGAATAGCAACAGAGGAAGTGATTCATCCCAGTCTGTAGGAAAATGCATGCAGAATGTTCTCATCATTGTTTTTAACGTCTGATGGAATCTTTCCAAGGTGCCTTGGGACTGAGGATGATAGGAAGTGGATGGGATGGAGAGGTGCAGGTTTAATGGGGTGTCCAGGTTTCCCTACCTGCTGACATTTTGGACAACAACAAATATGATTCTTTACATCTTGCCTTTACTTTGGCCAAAAGAATTCTTTTGTTATTTGGTATTGAGTTTTGGTAATTCCCAAATGGCCTCCTAAAGAAGAGTTATGGGCTATTTTTAGTATCTGAGACCTAAACTTTCTGGGAACCACTAATTTATCTGTTTGTTGTTTTCCCTCCACCTCCTTACCAGTTTCAGTGCAGACTAAGAATTACTTTTAAGAGATATTTGACCGGGTGACCCGAAGTGGATTTACCCATAGCTGCCTCAAAAGCAGAGTTTAGTGAGGAGTCTTTCTGTTGTTCCTCCCGAAAAGACAGTCCCTCAGGCATGGAAACAGAGACATCTGGCAATCCTGCAACCCTGGAATAGGAAGGCTTGATCTGGGGCTGTTCACTAAATTTACGAGGCTCTGGCCAGTTTTCCTAACAAAACAAATTGGTCAGTCCGAGATCAGAGTCGTCCAAGGACGAGTTAACATTCTCATCAGACATCACTTTGGATTGTGCCTGAGTTATGGCCAACATCGGGAAGAATTAATCATTATGGGTTCTATACATTTAGTAGACTCAATGTTATTACCCAGTAATAGCATTGCATCCTTCATAGGAAATCCCTCTGAGACACCAACAGTCAAATACCCAGTGTAGTATTTACTCTGCACATAGATTTGATGTAAAGGGACAGAAAATACTGCTCCTCCAAAAGCTTCTAACAGAACTGAGGACTGCAAACAGGTTTGTTCAGAAAGGGGAAGTACTCCCTCTCTTATAAGTGAGCAATATGCACCAGTATCCATAAAGGTTCTAACTTCCTTTTTCTCTGAATGTTCCTGAAGGGCTATATGACAAGTGCTATAATAGGGGGGCCATCCCCTTCTCTACTTCTTCCTGGTACATATTATTAGGGATATTAGAAATTTTCCCAAATGGTTGGGGTTTACTTGGACAATTGGGCCTGATGTGGCCAGGCTTGCCACAGTTGTAACATACAATCTCAGCTTTAACTTTGGCACTCGTTGATTTTGTGCTTACGCCACTCTGGATACTGCCGCTTCGAATCACCATGTTGAGTAGTTTGAGGTCTTTCACCAGGTTGACCAGGAGTGAAGTAACGCTGCTCACCAGGTGATTTAGTTGACTGCTGACGAGATTCACCTTCATCTTGACCTTTATTTCTCCACTCAGGAACTTTTCTTTGACGATCTCTGCGCATACATGGCTGTTGAGGAAAGAGATAAGACCGCTCGGACAAGGAGCGGTTAGTTTCAAAAGTATCAGCCAACCTGGCTGCTTCCAATGCCGTAGGCAAGGAATGATCTTGCAGAACGACTCGAACCTCTGGACTAACAGACTCCAGCAGGTTGTCCACCAAGATGAGCTGCTTCAAATTTTCAAAATCAACGACACCACTTGCCTTGTACCACTTTGTAAAGCCCTGGTCTGATGTCTCACAAAGTCAACGTAAGACTGACCCAACTGCCTTCTGCCGAGTTTGAATTCTTTCCTATACTTGGCAGGAATACATTGATAAGCCCCAAGAACAGTGGTTTTCACAATGCGATAGTTTCCAAAGTCATCATTTCCCAGGCTAGAAGTAAATTCTTGTGCCTTACCAAACAACGCAGTGATGCCCAATGACCCTCAAGCAACCATAAAGCTCGAGCCTGGTTTTCAAATGCTTCAAAAACTGTTCAGGCTCTGCTTCAACAAAACGAGGAACAAACTGTACTGCCCTTTGCAAATTGAAGTCATCTACAGTCGGATGGAATTGCCTCCTCTCATTCTCTCTATCAAACTCCTCCTTAGCAAATGAACGCTGTTCTCTAGTTTGTTCAAGAGTGAGTCTGGCTAGTTCAAGCGCCAATGAACCAGACTCACCTGTCGATAACCCCACACCTGCGACTTGCTGGTTTTGCTCAGAGTTTTGTCTCTCCCATTTTTAGAAACCTTAATGGTGACCTACGGTTAACAGCTCCTGTAGAGGGAGAAACATGAGACTGATATGCCATAGTTTCAGTTTTTAGTTTACTCCTTATAATATCACGCAGCTGCGCAGCAGTAACGTACGCTGGTACTCAACACCAATAGAACGAGCGATACGCCAACAACGCTGTAGAGAGGTTTGGGCAACTTTTGTAGAGTGAACTCAGACACTAACCGTCTGAATCGAATAGGTGGCATTAACCCTCAACTAACACGCTGTAACGCAAATGCACGGTACGACTGCAGGTTACTTATACGAAAGCTGATTCGCAATAGCAAAGCCAATATGCACACACACAATAGCAAGGCTGACACGCAATAACAAATCAAATTGCAGATACTCACAATAGCAGGCTGACCATAGCGAAGCGAATGCAAAGATGACACACAAAATTCGTGAAGCGTTGGCAAAGCGTAAGCAATGCCAGATAGCAAGCTATCTAGATACAAGACTAGCTCCCCGGAACTTCAATCTAGGCTCAACTCCTGCCAAGTCCCCAAAACGGGTGGGGGACAGGCTACCCATATTACAACCTCAGGTTCATGGCCTGTTAACCTAGTGTAAAGGAGCTTGGGAAAAGAAACACAGTAAAAATGCTTTGAATTTGTTTTTCCCTTTTTCCCCAAATTTTTTGATTATATAAGATTTTTGTTTTTTCCCTTCACCAAGTAAATAAAAAAGGGGTTTTTTCACAAAGTACACTATATACAGACAAGTATTTAGTACCCACTTTGTCAAGGCAAAACACACCCAAAAAAGACAAACAACCTTCCACAACCACCTCAATGAGGAATTCCAATGACAAACTGCGAGTGGTATCCACGTACCTTGTCATTGTTAAATTTCCCCTTTTTTAATTGGCGGGAGCGGTCGTTGATTTGATGATGGGGCCCCACGCCAAACCTTAACGATGGTACGCTGGTTGGGGAAAGCCTATGTGGGGTTTTTAAATCCCTGAAAAAAGGAGAAGTAAATTCAGGCGAGCAGGTCCAAACCCATTTAGTGAGAAGGTTACAGAGATCTTTGGAAGAGAAGAAGAGAGCATGTTGAGCTGACGGAGAGAAAAGACATCTTCAACCTGAGACTTAGTAGTAAATGAGCTGTTGGAGTGGGGAGACGGGCATGATCGGGAAAGGGAGTGCCCAGTGGGTTGGGTTTCAGGAAATGGGAGAAGGAAAGAGTAAAACCTACTCACAAGACAGTCACGTAGGTGATTTCGACCCTGGTGGCAATAAGAGCAGTCTCATTAAAAACGAAAGGGGATAAAAGAAGGAAGAACATTAAAAAGTTGGGAAAGAATAAGACGCTTTTTTTGGTCCATAAATAAAAAGGCACAATACCGTGACTAGAACAATACACACACAAACCCGCACATATAAAAAGAGAGGAGCTTACGACGACGTAAGCGGGTTGTGTGTGTTTATTTCTTGAATGACTGTGTGGTCCTGTGGTTTTCGCTCACCACAAGGCAGGCGCTAACGACATTGGGTCGAATCCTCGGCCAGTCGCTGGTTGTTATTGATTCAATACCACTTGTTCGTGGTCACAATAATATATACTGCTTGTTGAGGCTGGTACTCTAAACGGGGAAAAAATGAAATTAACCTAGAGTTCCTACACCCCCGTAAGTCCTGGGACCTAGAGTAACAAAAGTAGCTGGCTTGGTTCTTGGTTCTTGTAGGAGTGTGTGGTCCTGTAGGCTAAGGCATTATGTGATTTTGCACATTACAAAGCAGGGCCAAAACGATATGGATTCGAATCCTCGGCCAGTCGCAGTGTTGTTATTGATTCAATACCAGTTGTTCGGGGTCACAGTAATATATATACTGCTTTATGGAGGCTGGTACAACGTAAGTAAGTTTATTCGGGTTTACATAAATACAGTTTCATAGATTATCATACATATCAGCATATGTGTAGAGAACTTAGGATAACCCAAAAAAGTCGGGGTGACTTATTTTCATTGGGGTCCTTTTAACCCCTTATTATTACACAATGAAAGGAGAATTGTATAATAGAGTTATTTACATTTTACATGTGTGTTAGCTAATAAAATACAAATTCATTCTCCCCCTTTTTCTGTTACTACATTCATTAGGTACCTTTTGGCACTCTTTTGAACTGGCCTTCATGACTGGCCCTTTTACTTGTGCAGGCAATTTGTTCCATTCCTTTATTGCTGTACAATAAAAAGGAGTTTAAAACCTAGCTACTGACTGTGGGTAGTACAAAGTTGCGCCTCTCTCCCCTAGTACTATGATTGATTCAGTTCCCAACCTTTATAAAAAATTTGTAGCAAGATATTCTGACACTGTGAGAAATTTTTTTAAAATTCATTTAACTTCAGTTGTTTTTCTTTGAATTCATCCTGGCCTACACGTTCTCTTTGGGCCCAGGTCCAGGATTAATCTTACCGTTTTGTTCTGGGTGATTTGCAGTTTATCTTTCAGTTTTTTTTTTTGAAGATAGAGTACCATGAAGAGAAGCGTAGTCCATATGACATTGTATAATGGCTAAACCTTTGGGTCATGCGAGCCTCAGTAGGTAGACACTGTGCTTGTCTGTAGAGGGAAATTCAGTCTGGATTGCTTTTTTTTACTATACTGCCCTATCAGTTCTCCAGGCATGCTTGGGTTAAAGAGGATTACCAGGTATTTTACTAGGAAAAATGAAGTAATAGGTTCCCCATTACACCGGGCATTAAAATTATTTGCCCTTCTCAATTTACGTTTCGTCCAAAAGTATGGCTTCCGTTTTCCCGAGGCATAACGATAGTTTGTCTACTAACCATTTTACTGCAGGACTCCAGTTCTAGTGCTAATACATTAGATATATCTTTTGGGTCTTTCCTGACACTTTAAAAGAGCACTGTCATCCACATACAGGAGTTGCAATTTTTCACTGATAGGCATGTCATTTACATAACACAAAAATAATAAGGGACCCAGAATAATACCAACCCCCATATGCTATCGGAAAAGGGGTTTTGATTCTGTTTTGTTGATTTTGACAATTTGTTTCCTATTGTTAAGGGAAGGACTTAAATCAGTCTATGGAACGCCGAGTGCTTGAAGTTTCTTACATAATATATTGTAATTGACAGTATCGAAGGCCTTTTGCAAGTCAAAGGTTACCATTCCTGTGAGGTTCCTTATCGACATTTCAGTCCTCATGTAATCCATTAGATTAATTAGGGAGGTTCGGTTGAGTAAGAGCCCTAAAGCCTGACTGATAACTATGAAGAATGTTGTTGTTATTAATATACTTTACACTTTGACAGTACACCGCCCCTCCCTAGAATTTTTTGGATATTACACTGGGGTATACTAACAAGCCTATGTTGCTGCTATCAGACCTACTAATTTTTCTTGAAGATAGGAGTAACTTGGTCTCCTTAAACCCTTCCTGGTACAGTATTAGTTGTGATGGGCAAATTTATTATGTGAGCAATGGGATTGTCATTTCCCGAGGCACCATCTTTTTGAAACTTAGACGGGATGTTATCTGGGCCGGTGCTCTTAGTTGGGTTTAACCTGCTTAGTTCTTTTGCACGAAGTCATGAGATACCTTACTAGTTGACAACTGTTTGAAGTTATCCCTTTATTGGCATAGTATGTTTTAAACTTATCAAAAAGTCTGTGTTAAAGGTATTTAATACAGCTGGTAGTTTATTTTCTAGTGTTTATGGGCAGTTGTGTAGTATGAATTAAAACAATTTGCCACTTTAGTTGTTTCGTAGCATACCCGTTATCGATATTTATTACTATGTTAGATCTATCTACGCGTTTATGGCTGTTCCCCAACTGTTTTAGCTGTTGTCAGAGCTTTCTGGGGTTATTCTTGTACTTTTCGATTTTAGAGCAATAGTGCCTTTCACCTTGCACCCTTTATAAGACTCTGCCTCTTTTCCCTTTCACCCTTTTGGGAATTCATTTAGCGCTGCAATATCCTGTCTTTTTGGGTTTTAAATATTTTTATCAACTGGTCCTTAATGTCATATTATCTAATATCTCAGTAGTCATCCAGGGCCAGTTCGTTTTTTAATTCTAACATCTTTAACCATGCAATATTATCAAGGATGACAGTGAACATTGTTTTAAATTTTTTCCCAGGCATCATTTACGTCCGGGGACTTGTTATCACTGTCCAGTCGAAAATTGTGCAGCATATTTACTAGTGTTTCTTTACTGTAGGTTCTAGTTAGTAGTAGACTTTTCTTCTGTACGTTCCAAAATTGCAGCGGGTCACACCTAGGTGTAAAAAATTTTCACAACTATGTGTTAAGGGACCCTCCACGCCATGCGCGCCCCCATGCAGCCCCCCGCCCAACCGTCCAGCACCACCACGCCAACGCCCACCCCATCCATCCCCCCTTTCCCCCACCCCACGCTGCCTTCTGTGCGCCTTCTGCTGCGGATTGCCCCCGCTCTTCAATTTTTCGATTTTTACCCAATTTTTTTTAAGGTCTCCCTATGGGAATCAGAGATACATTTCTCAATGTTCCAATTCCTTAGATCAAGATTTACCTCGATTTTCATGATTTTTTTTTTTTGGAATCTCCACTTCCTTGGATCAAGTTTTGAGGTCCCCCTATTGGAGTAAGCATTCAAAAATGGTAGCCACATTTTGGGTTCTCCCTTATGGAGGATCAGATATATGGTAAAAGTTTCTCGATAACGGTAATACATACAAAAGATTGTGTAACCCGATATGGGGTATGGTAAAGGTCTTCCCTATGGGTAGACAAGAGGACATAAAGCGACCCGACATGAATGCAGCTAGGCATTCCTCCTTTGGCCACCACCTCCTAGAATCAGACAGGCAGCCTCCAGAGATACTTGTCGCACAAAAGACATTGTCAGCATCCCTCCCGGAGACTTGAATGGGATTGTGACATCCCCAGATGATCCAGATTCCATGTTAAACAACAACACCTCCAAAGACTTCAACAAAGGCGATGGAAAACGATACTCTTTCCCATCCTAAAAGACAGAAGGCCTGAGTGGAGGACCCACAAAGCTGAAAATAGGAAAGAAGCTGGTAGGGATGAAAAAAGGTGGAATGGGATATTAGGGATTGGGAGGATAGGACAGGGAAGGCGGGGACTTGGGGGTATTTAGGATCAGTTGGAGGAAGACAAAATGGTTCAATTCCTCAAACCAATAGCCTCAATACCACTACAAAAAGCCCATTATTTCATTATCTTTAAATGGGCTGGTAATGCCTCTGCAGGGGATCTATCTCTTTTGCTATCTTCAGTGTCGTCTCTGTCCATTGTCCCTGTCCCCAATATTTTGCCACATCCATTCCTCAACTTTTGCAGGCCTCACAGGGGTCTGACAGGGCCTCAATGTATGACCATCTCCTTCCCCTTTTCCCTTTGGTCCCATCGGTGGTTACTGATGTTCCTGCTTCTGATGTGATGCCCGTTCTGTTTTTTAGATCTTTAACCTGTTTCTGCATTTTCTATTTCTTTTCTAAGCCCCATATCCTAGCCTCTGCAGCTTGTAGCTCCTATTTCTTGTTTTCTGCAGCCATTCTCTCCTTCATTTAATTACAAAACTCTTCTAGCCTTCTTTCCCACTCTTGTTCCCATTTCATGAGCTCTGCTGTTAATTCTTCCTTTGGTAAACCACTCTTCCTCGGTTCCCCTGCCTCTTCCTCCTATTAAAACTCAAATCCATTAACTGGTGACTATTTTTGCTGATTGATCAAGTGTTAGTAAACACTAGTCTAGCACATTCCAAAATGAGCATGATATACATTTTATTGAGGGTTTCAAATGATGGTTGAGATTCCTCAAGGTGCTCTTAGATTTATGAAAAAAATATTGGGTACAGAGGATTTTGTCGTGTGGGTATTGGGAGAGCAAATATGGTTGTATAGAAAACACTGGTGGGTGGTTACAGTGTATTGAATGAGTCAGTGAGAAGAGAGAGCCCAGTCCAGTTCAGTACTACACCTATGCCAAGAGTGAGAGAGGCCTCTGACGCTGCGCCACATGGGCGGGTCTCTGGCGTCACAAGTAACAAAGGATCACAAATATAACAAGCAAATACTTATAATACACTACAAGTATATTAATATGCTTTAGTACGTCTCTGACATCTCGGCCATG